>JAVQJD010095264.1:0-10919 GCA_036023655.1 Nannoperca australis | reverse complement strand
AGTGTACCTGAACGTAACAGCAGAGAGGTTTGACTTTGGTTAAACTCGCTGTTTCTCATGAGACGCCTGTAGCAACAAGTATGTTTTAGTAAAAAACTACAAAAGTTCAAATGAGTCATGGTTGACTGTTGGTTTCACGCGGGTCTGACCCCGACCTCCTCCCTACGCAGACTTTGGGTCTCCTCCCCACCACTCTGTCGTCAGAGAGCGCCTCCTAACTAAGCAGCGACCACACAAGTCCCTATTAGCAACTGTTGGCCTCTAATCCGCTAATCAGAAACTCCTCCCTGTTCATGAACTCCCAGCAGCCCACGAGCACACACACACACACACACACACACACACACACACACACACACACACACACACACACTACGCCTGTTCACTTGCATGTTCTCACACACACACACACACACACACTGTCGTCCTGTAAGAGGTGTGGCCTTACAGTAGGAAAAAGTAGCCTCCCCCCCACCTCCCTGCCTCCTCCTCCCCCTCGTCAGTGGAGAGGAGAGAGTGTAGGGAGGGCAGGAGCAGCCAGCTGGGTTGTAGGAGTAATAAAGAAGGAGAATCAATAGGGCATGCAATGGAGCCAAGGTGCTGCCATTCATCACGCCGCCTCCCTGACTCCCATCATTCATCATGCTCAATGAGGCAGCAAATAGGAAAATGACTATTTGTATCAAACACATCTGCACTCATCCACCAAGGTATTTTATTCCCATTAACTCTCAGAGTAAAATACGCACAGGGTTGTTGTTTTTCTCTCCCTCCCTCCCTCCTTCCAGTGATTGTGTTTGAGTGTGTGCGTCGTCTTTGTGTTGCACGTGTCTCTCTGTTTGTAAAGAATAGCGGTGAGAGATTTCTCGGGGTAAAGAACATATTTATGGATGGTGGAGTTTTCTTTTTTTTTTTGTGCAGACAAATATTTTTATGATTCAACCACACCCACCTCCCCTCCCAGGTCCTCACACCCACCTCCCCATCATCCTTTATGTGCTGTCATTGGCGGGTTGTCATGGATGTCTTCATTCTTGAACACCGACCACAAACACACACACACACACACACACACACACACACACACACGAGCAGGACAGTTCTATTTGCCTTTTGGGTTTAGCTCCTATAATAAATCTCTGCGGTTGACTCTAAGTGCGGGTTGTATTATTCCAGAGCGGCTTATTCACGCCTTTGCTCTATAAATTACCCGTGCCAGGTAAGATGGAGGTGTGGCTCGGCAGCTAAAGGCTGGATGGGATGCAAATGTGGAGGACTATCATCATTACAGTGTAATACCCCATGAAATGGCGGGATCATTACAGTCTATGGCGGGATCATTATTGTCTATGAGCTTTATGAGGTTCTGGGGAATGGAAGGGGAGAGCGGCTCTTATGGGAAAAATAGGCCCACACGTGATCACACACACACACACACACACACACACACACTCACACTCTCGTGCCTCCTCTTCAAGGCTCTGTGATCCGGCCCGTCAACCTTTACGTTAAACTAGTGCTGTTTGTTTTTGAGGCTGCTCCCCCGTGGCAACCCCGTCACGTCATAATGGGCCTACAGTTTTAATTGGATCTGTCAAAGTCTAATTAATGTGGATGATCCTCAAAACACAAAACATAAACAACCACATTCTCATTACGACGCAAAATAATGCGTTCGGAGTTCTGAGGGGCTCTTTTGTTTTCTATCAGCAGAGGCGTCATCTCAACATATTGTCCACATTTCAGAGGAGTGGATTTACTTTAACCGCCCCTTATTTAGAGTTTCTAAGCAGAATATTGACATTTAATAAACATACTATAATATAGTTGTAAGCAGATATAAGTTCAACTCTTAAAACTCCTCCTGTGAGCTCCTATAAGTGGAGGCTGCTGCATAAACAGTTGCAGTGATTTAAAATATGTCTTCAAATGAGACGTTATTAACAAACACGTAAAGTGCAGCATGAAGTCTGTGCAGAGTTTGACACATCTGCTGAAAGTGGAAAAGTTTCTACTGGCTCATTTAAAATCAGATGTTAAGGGGAGGGGCCTACAAGCATGATTTGTGACAGCACAAATAGTTTGGAAGCAGCCAATCCCGGTCCAATATTCAAATAACAAAAGTGTGATGTAGAAACTTGAAGCATCCAGTGCAGAAACGCTGAGAAAGGACTTCACAGTGCAGCAGGAGACATCTCGTGTGCAGCAGGAAAACGCATTTGATATAAAATGTGAATATTTTTAATGAGCTAGAACCCTTTTACAGAATTTTAATGAGGAAATTATACTTTTTTTGCAGAAAAAAACATATCAGACACACATTATTGTCCCAAGAATTTACTTATATGTGTCTACAATTAAATTTTTATCCAGATCACGTGACTTGTTTTAAAGCTAAACTTTACAATGAAGTTCTTAAACTAACAAAACTCTGCACTATATGACAAAAAAATGTGGCACAGGCGTTTTTTGAGGAGCTTATAACTTTACCTGGAAGAAAGTACAGATAACTGAGAGGCCTACAGAGGATCGACTTCAGAGTGTCTGTCTGTCTGCTCACAAACCTTGTTGGAGGTTGATGAAAAGGACAATAACAAAATTTGAGCAAAAATCCTTTTTTTTAACTCCTGAAAACAAGTGCATGCAGAATTAACGTGCTTTAAATTTCACAATCTAAATATTGAGGATCTTAAGGGTTATCAACTGACAATAAAAAGTTCAGATTAAACACCAAACTGGAAATAAAAACTACTTTTTAAAATATATTTAAATTTTGTTCTGTGTCAGACTGTAATAAGGAAAAGTTGAGATGTTACTCGACTGCTCTCTTGACAGAATTACATTTCCATTATTATATAAGTTGTAAATTGTTGAAGAAGAATTGCTCACGTTATTTATTTCATGCCTTGAATTTCAAATTGTGTTAAGACAGAAAACGAGTTTCTGATTTGGTTCTTGTTAATGAAGCAGATGAACACACTGAGTTGTTACTTGTTAGCATGCCATATTGTGAGACACCCCCATGAAAGGATCAAAACCAAATTCAAGACTTTCTGACTTCCTGTCTGCGGCTCTCAGCTCAAAGCCGATTGGTTCCCACTGAAGACTCCTTAAAATCATGTCACACGTATGAAGTTGAGTTTTATAAAGAGTCTCAGTAGTTTCCTAAAACAGCTGATCACTGCTGTTTTTAACAAACGTCACTCCAACAGAAATAAATAGAGCTTTTGTTTGGGACTACTTTCAGCAGCGGATGAATCCACATTTGGAGCTCTAGTGAGTATTTGGGGCAGCAGGACAGTGTGTGTGTGACACTGAGTCAACATAAACTTCATGTGGCTCATTGATGCATTTTTGATTGTTGTTGGAGCTCCGTGGCACTTAGACAATAGTAGTGGATCAATTCGCTGTTGTTATTTTTTAAAAATCTTTTCCTGGGATTCGTTGACAATAAGAAAAATGTAGAAATCCACCAGCCTCATCCTGCAAAACGTGAAGATTGAGAACGAGAAAGAACAATTCAAAATCAAACAAATGCTCTAATTATTCCGGAAAAGCCCAATAAAATTCACTGAAAACAACAAATATAATAATACAAATTGGAAAGATGCCCTGAGTTCTTTACCAGCATGAATTAGGAATTAAAGTTAAGTATTTAGTAAAAAGCCAAAGTCTATTTAAGTTATTCTTTCTGCTCACGTCCTCTAAGTCGTAGCAACTTGAGGCTCAAATTGCATCTGAGCCTCTTTGAATAACATTTAACAGCGCTTCTTTTTGTTACTATAACAACTTAAAATCTCACTGCTGCCAGACTGCAAACATAAAGTTCTTTCTTCCCTCCTTTCTCCCCCAAATCTCCTCCATTTGGCCCGCCGCCTGCGCCCCACTTTCCCTCCAGGGCTCCTCGGGGAGCCGCCGGCAAAGTCACAGGCTGCCGGAACAGAGCTTTCAAATTCATAAAATTCATAGCGTTTTTTCCACAAATGAATGAACACAATTTTCTACCAATTTTCTCATTATGCAAATATGCAAAATATCACATTTAGGCCAATTAGGCTTCCACACAGTTCCAAATTTAACCGTTTAAGTCATAATTGCAGAAACTATCAAATAATTACCGCCGCTAATTGTGAATATTTGTGACAGATACAACAAATTCTCACACAAATTACATTTTATTCAAGGAGCCACTGCAGCTCTTCGTTTTCTCCTTTTTTTCTCTCGCAAAGTCTAAATTAACTTACATAATAAAGTGAATTGAGTGCTTGTTATCGAATTTGAACAATTCATAAAGGCCATAATGTGGAATGATGAAGTAAATTGGTCCGAGAACCACACGATATTTTACTCATCTTCTTCACTGGCCTTTCTATTTGTGTGTGTGTGTGTGTGTGTGTGTGTGTGTGGTGGGGGGGTATGTCTCCCACTATTACTGCAGGTGTCACAAAGTCTTTTCAGAAAGTGATAGAAGCTGATGAAAGTTGATGGGGCTCTCATCACCAAGCCTCACTCCTCCTCCTTCCGTGAAGCTGATTGCAGAAATACAACCAGTTTATAACAATATAACACCTTTTTTTTGTTTTAGTGACAAATCCTTTCTACTACTTCTTCTTCTTCTTTTTTCTTTTTTCCCTCCCTATCCTCTTATAAACAAGGGAGCGGTGGGTGCTGCATTCAGGGGAAGGTCATCTTTAGACACGGACATCTATTCTACGACACTATGGAGCCAAAACAGTGACACTTGCATTTGTTGAAAGATTTGTTTTTGAAAACAAAACGAGAACTTGATATTTTTTACATTCTGATGTGTTTTTCAAAGACAAAGAGACAGTTTGGGAGTTCAGGTGAACTCATGAAAGCACTAAATGTGCTGTCAGCCACACCCCAGACCATTATTATCACCACTGCTTATCTGACAAAATACGGTATGAAATGTGAGAAATTACCACTGAAAAGAGGTTTTGTCCCTTTTGGCCACTCCAAGCACCCATACTTTAACTGCACAGCTGTCATAAACTCACCTGAACTCTCAAACCGCAGCTAAGTGTGTTTGTCTGTCGCTGTTTGCTCACGTACAACCTTGTACGTAACCTGACGTCATTAAAGAGCACATGTCATATTCAGGAACAGTGAGGAGAGACGTTGTCTACTTAGTATGCAGATTATACGCCAGTACGCTCTCCTTGCCCCTCCCCTCAAACCGCCTCTCCAAAACACACAGTTGAAACCAAAAATCTGACGTAAAAAAAAAAGAGACAAAATCTGAACATTATCTTTTTCCAGAATCAAATAAAAATATCAAGTTCAGGTTTTGTTTTCAAAGCTAAATAGTCTTTTCGATTCTGTTCTGGCTCCGTACGACACAGGCATCTGTAACTGTCTTGCTGGTGACCCGTTAGCGGATTATGGATGTCCCCCTCGGGCAGTGATTTGTCTAATCCGTGGAAATGGTCCTGGTGCTATGTAAACAAGCCAAGTGCGGAATGAAGGCGGCCACCCGAGCGTGGCGGGGAGGCCCTATTTGTCAGGGACCCTTCATAAAACACGGGGACGCTGTTGGGGAAGTGATGTCTTCATTTTACACAGAGGGCAAAAAAGGCTAAAAAACCATTCCAGAGGATTTTTAAAAATCTCTTTTCGAGTGCTGCTACAGTGAAAGGAAGTAGTACTCAGTCTGTAGGTGAAAGTATTTAAGTTAATTGCCTGGTTGGAATAGTTTCAGATTACATTCAGTGACCTTACGGAATAAAAAACCACAGCTTAACTGAATGATTTTCTGTTTGTGTTTTTAAAATTAGTTTGTTTACCTTTATTAACGTTTTGTCTTTTAGCCGTTTTTCATTATTTCCTGAGAAATTCTCGCTTTTTTGTTAGAATTTGAGTTTTTAAATGTTTCCCGTTACCACATTTGACAGGGCTCCTAGAAAGAGAGAAGTAGTAATTTGGGAATTCTGCTTATTGATTTTCTTGCTGAGAGTTAGATGAGAAGATGGATACGCCTCGACTCAAATTATGATGATATACATATAATTTGCAACAACAAATACATTGGAGGGAAATGTAATGCCGGACAATTGTTAAATTGCAAAAATGTTGATCAGTAAAATGTTCACGTATTTAATTATTTAATGTTAATATTTAATAAATTATTTGTTTTACACAAAAAATATCCCATCTCGCAACACAGTATTCGCCTGTAGCGGTTTTATGGTTATGTTTAGACGCTGGCAGCACTTGGTTAAGAGACGCTCAGCTTAGCTTAGCATACCATACAGACTGGAAGTAGGGGGCAACAGCTAGCATGTCTGAAGGTTACAAAATCTTCCTGTGAGCACGTCTAAAGCTCACTAATTCAATCAGCATATCTTAAAGACAGAAAAGTGCCTTTGGACAGAGCCAGGCTAGCTGTTTCCCCCTACTTTCAATCTTTATGCTAAGCTAAGCTAAGCTAACCCTCTCCTGGCTGTAGCGTGATTATTCATCATACAGACATCAGAGTGGTATCGATTTTCTCATCTAATTCTCAGCAAGAAAGCAAATAAGCACATTTCCCAAAATTTCTAATTATTAGTTTAAAACCCTTTTAACTGTTTTTTTGTTTAGTTTTTTTATGTTGTTTTTTTTACACAGCTTGTGAAAATACCATCCTGTGTTACAGTAAAAACTCGTTTTGTTTCCTTTCTTCTTCTTCTTTACCCGCCCTAACAGAGGGACCATCATGGAGAATGGCTTTGGGAGTGAATAGAGATGAAGGAGGGGATATTAAGACACTCTATATAACATCCAGGACACAATGGTGCAGTGATTGATGGGGGACCCAGTGGGAACAGCAGGACAGGAGTGGGGAGGGGAGGAAGGGGGGGGGGGTGTCCATGGAGATGGCAGGGGGGAGTAGATATTGGCGAGGGGAGGAGAGCAAAATGGAGAGAGGAGAGGAGGTGAACAGAGGGAAAACACATTTGGGGAAGGACCAGGAGGAGTTTGGAGTCTATTTGTATGAGTAATCCGCCGCCTACCCACCACCTAAAGCACACACACACACACACACACACACACACACACACACACACACTGCCCTCTCTCTCTCTCTCTGTCAGCCGTGTTTACTCACTGATTTTCTCAACAAGACAGCCATTGACACTGGATGGATGGGGCTAATCCGACACAGAGAGGAGCAGCTCTGCCGGGGGGTTACAGGTCTGAGATGGAGCGCCCTCGACACACTCCCCTCACCTAATCTTCCGGCAAATATTTATCACTTTCAATTTGGCCCGACTCTGTGACATTAAAATACCGCGTATAGATAACCTCTCGCTGGAGATATCGATCGCGGGCTCCAGCCGGCTCCGTCTCCCTGTGTAGCAGACCAGAGGATCAGATGGAGAAGGTCACTTTAGTGGCACATCACACCTGAGACCAAGCAGGTCATCCGTGCTGCTGCTGCCGCCGCGGTGCCCAGGGAGGCCGTATGCATTTTAAAAGGGCTTTTGTTAGAGAGGGTGGTGGATCTCAAAAAGAGGTCTAGGAGCCAACAGGGTTCCTGACAGGAGGGGGGCACCAAGGGGCCTCTGGGCAACACAATAAGGAACTGATCAATTTCACAAAAAATAGAGTGACTGACTATGTTTAAGGGTTTGGACAAAGTCTGGAAAATGCTTAATTTGAACTGTTATGTTTTCACGGTTAGGAATATGCCTGAATTTAAATATACTACTTATAAAATATATTCTGGTGTTTAATCATCAACACAATCATCGAACATGTGGGGACATGCAACATGTTTTTTCTTATTGTGTGTTAGTTTTTTTTATTCAGTGTTACTGATGCATGAGTTCTGCGAGATGCAGATAATAAAGCCTGAACAGAAAGGAGATGTTGAGACACAGATATCACAAAACCAAACACATAAAGAGTGTGTAGAGGGAAGTGAGGACAAAATCTTTGGTTGTTTTAGTATTTGAGTGAACTTACCCTTTAACATCTGTCACTTAAAACGTTTGAAAGCCACTAATGCGGGTCCAGGAAATACAACCAGATCAACAGCCAATGATGGCACACTTCCGTTTTGTCGTCATCGCAGTCAGAGATGTTATTTCCCCAACTTTATTAAAACTCAGATGAAATCACATAAAGCTTCTGAGAGAGAGCAGAGCCAGAAGACTGTGCGTGTGCACGTGCGTGTGCTCTCCAGGCACACCTTCACTGAGCGAGTACCAGCTGATTTCCTCCCTCCTCTTCCTCCCTCCTCTTCCTCTCGCCTCTCGCTAATTGACCGACGGCGTTCATACACACATTTCTCACTAATTTGTCATTTGCTATTCCAGCAGAGGCCGAGGCACGTCTCGAGGAATACATCCCTCCTCACTGCTGCAGAGTCCATCAATGAGACCCCCCCACACACACACACACGCACGCGCACACACACACACACACACTCCCCAGGATAAATTAGCTGTTTTGTTTGATAATCAAATCTCTGTGATTCAGTATGGGTCTCTCTCTCTCTCACACACACATGCACGCGCACACACGCGCGCGCAGATGCTTTACGCTCTTTCTGATGGAGAAAATCCACAGTGAATTGATATCTGATTTCTTTAGTAATATAGCTTGCTTGCAAACACCCACAGGGGCATGCGTGCTCACGTACAACACATATAAAGACTACACAGGCATGCACGCGCACGCACGCGCGCACGCACGGGCGAGGCAACGCATTAGAAAACTCCAAAGTCATCCAGTTTTCTCTAATCATTACAATTAGTCGTGAATTATCACCGGACTCTGACAGACGTTCCTTGTAACTCTCTTTTATTTCCACCCCGCGCTAATAAGCGGCTCTCATTACAAACGCTGATTAAACTGCAAATTACCCAGCAGCGGCCCCGTCCGCGCGACCAGCGCCGCGCTCAATATCAATTAAGCCCAGCAGCCCGTCTGTAGTCTCGCGGCGCTTCCAAATGCTTGATAGTGCCACTTATTAGTTTGGAAAACTCGGAAAATACCAATAATCAACGGCCATGGAGCTGCAGGGGAAGGAGCCCGGGGTTTTCCCACCTCTCAGATGCAATCACACGAGCTTTGCACGATATGGGATTTCTCTGCTGCTGCTGCTTCCGTGCATGCAGGCCTGGAGCACACACACACACACACACACACACACACAGAGACAAACCCACGCCATATTTTATTCATGTCTACTGTGGGAGGGAAAAATATATATATTAGACAAGCTCCCATCTCTCGCGTTGGAGTAATATTTTGATATAATGTCTTGAATTAATGCATGAAAAATCTCAAATCTAATATTATTAGAGCGTTCCGGTTGCACAGAGAACGAACTGGTTTCTACCCTCTTATGTTAACCTATTTAGTCTTGGTTTAATATAAATGAATAGAAACACATTAGAATTATTTTAGCGTTAGAAGGGAATCCTGGCCCTGCGTGTTTCTGTAACATGCCTTGGAGCAGGGAATTCATTATTCAGGGAAATAAGAATATAAGTAGAGAAGTGAAAATACTCCCTTACAAGTACAAGTACTGCACAATATCAGCAACGTGTATTTAATTATTATTTAAGGATCAAAGTGCAGAGAAATGTCTGTTATATTATGATGCAGTTTATTATCTCACTGTTGAGTTACTGTTATTTTAACTGATCTAATCTTAATGTTTCAGTTGGTGGGCTTCATTTTAACATTTTGTTGGGTAGTTTAATCTATAACAATGCTTCATATTTTATAAGATCATCTTTGGTTTTGTGTGCAAAAAGGTAATCTGCAAATTAACCAATGGCTACAACTATCAGATAAATATAGTGGAGGAAAAAAAGAACGATATTTGACTCTCAAATGTAGTGGACTAGAAGTATAGTAAGTATAAGTAGCATTAAATGGACCTCAAAAGTGAACGTATATTTTGTTCTACATAAAACAAAATATATACAACATATATAGTTGTATACACATATAACTGCATGTGCATTAGGTTGTTATAATGTCTATTTACCTTGAGAAAAATTGAAATAACCTAATTTACCATGCCCTGCGTTTATTTTTATGTTCAATTTATTGTGGAATTGAGTTTGTTTCTCTAGTATTACTCAAGCAGATGCAGCATTTAATGAGTCTCTTTCTATTGGCCAGGCTTTAATAGAGCCATGTCTGAATGAAAATCAGACGTTCTGGTGGTGGAATAATGAATATATTCACTTATTTTTTTATGTTACAGCGCAAATGAGACATTTGCTGAGAATGATCAAAATATGTCGAGTATATATTTTCCTTTTTTACTTCATTTGGATTTGATATGTGGGGAAAAAAAGCTAAAGAAGCCAAAGAAAGTGATAATGTATTAAAGTACCACTTTAACACGGATGGCTGCTGTTTCTGCCACTTGACCCACTACTTAAAACAAACTGTTGTTATGCTCATATTTGCTTCTTACTCCATCTATTTTGAATAAACACCTTTTGATTGTATTTTTTGAAGCTCATGTTTCTCTGCTGTCCTTCAGTCAGTGACGAGATAAAATATGTTTCCTTTCAACATATTAAAGAACACGAATACCACACTAATGTCAACAATATTGTAAATGAAATGACAAAATACAATAGTGAGGACGTGTATTTCTTTTTTATGGAGTGAATTTAATGGAGAGAATTTAAAAATGGGCTTTATTTTGCATGACAAAAGGTGGAAATCAAACAGCAGAAGCTTCCTGCACCCTTCACTTGACAGCTGCTCTGCTCATCAGCTGTAAGTTGCGTTGTTATGATCAGTTGTGTTAACGAACTGTAATAATAATCAGAAGTCAGACAGAAAGTCAGACTTTTTAATGGTCACACGTGAAACACACTGCAAACACACACATGCACATGCAATTGCGTCCCACGATGAAATTTGTCCTCTGCCTTTAA
>JAVQJD010095230.1:0-34992 GCA_036023655.1 Nannoperca australis | reverse complement strand
CTATTGTTGTTTCTTTTATAGTTTCCCAAGTGCAAATACCTGCCACTGTTTCTGACACTAAAGTTAGATCTATGGCAGATTCTGTACCATTTCTAATGTTAACTCTTGTACCTTGTCCATCATTAAGACATACTAGATTTTTAATTTCCATTAAGTCTTCAATCACCTCCCCATTTCCATCAGTATAGCTATCCCATAATGTACTATGTGCATTAAAATCTCCACAACAAATAACTTTCCCTTCTAGATTTACAGCTAATTCTTCTAATGATAGTTTCTTGCATGGATTGTAAAAGTTAACTATTTTGATAATACCCTCTTTTGTCCAAACTTCTATAATTATCATTTCCCAGTTTGCCCCTTTCACCAATACTCTATTTTGCAGTTCTTGCTTCACTAATATTATGCACCCGCCTCCACCTGCCTCCACTCTATCCCTACGTATACTATCATATCCTTTAATTACAAATTCTAATGATGGTTTGAGCCAAGTCTCTTGAATACATATAATTTCTGTTTTGTTCCTGAGACGGTTAATAAACCCTTTACATTCTTGCCCATTTGCTATTAAACTCCTTGCATTCCACTGGAGAACAATCATCATGTCCTTTCTCCAAGTGCCACCATGAAATATCTTTCTCATAGCCAAAAATCTTTCAGCTCCCTTCACAATTATTTGAATTCTCTCTGTTTTATGTTTAACTTGATCTGCACAGTTGATTACATAAGCAACAAACAAAATCAACTTATCCATGGTCAGTTCTGTGTTAACTTTCTCTCTTTGGTCCTCTCCTGTTCTCGGATTTTAATTGATCTTGTCTATTTTCCCCATCACCTTTTCAGCTTGAACTTTCTTCACTGCTTCCGCATAACTTATATTGTTAACTGCTTTAACTTCAACTTAATAGAGTCCAGTTGTCAGAATCCATACCATCCTCTTCGTCTACTACCTGTGTTGCCATCCAGATCCAGTCACAAACCAGTTTATGTCAACCGCCAATTCAAAATTTCTCGGTTAACTTGTTTTGTGTTTCTCGAAATGAATCCTTGCTCAGAAAAGTTGGTCTGCTAACGCTCGCCCTGGTACCTAAGGACATTCTTGCCTACACCAGCCATGTTGTGTTGACAAGCGCCACTGAGGAAGTACTTCCGGCTTCGCGTCCAATCACAGAAAACGTCTCACGCAGTTGGCGTTTCTGCTTCTGTCCACCAACAGTGCTAATGCAACCAAAACTGAGGAGTGAGTGGAAGTAAAGCACACTTGCTTCGTCTCAGGTGTAATATAAAGACTGTTAAGTTCATTTCAACAACAGACCATATTATCTTACCAAACAAGCGGTAGAGCGTCGCGCCAGTGGAGATATACGAGTTTGGAAGACGCTGCGACGCCAAGAAACACTCCTAAAACTCGTCTTTTACCAGGTTGGCGGCTCGTTGTTGATTTCCATTTGAATATCGTTAATTTCCATTTCCATTTCATCATGTGCTTTTAAGTGGCAAAAAATAAATACGTATCAAAGTAAATACGTATAGCAAGCTAGCTTACTGACGCTAGATACAATACATATAAATCGGCATTACACAGAGCGCATAGGTCTGGTTGCCATGGTAACCCGTTTACACAGACTAGAGGTGGAGTCGTCTGCGAGTTTGATGTGTGTAACTTTTAGCAAGCACTGAAATACTAAATGGTGCAACTAACTGCAACCAACGATTTTTATCATTATTGATGATATTTTTTCGATTCATTTATCAACCCTTTAACCAAAACCAACAAAATTGTTGCCAATTAATTTTCTGTCCACCAGCTAATCAATTAATTGACTAATACTTGCTATCATTGTTCGTGCATGTGTGTGTTTTGATGTGTGTACACGTCTTTAAAGGTTGTTATGCTATGCTTATGGTTGCTTATTTTTGATCATGAAATGTGTATCATTTTGTCACAGATCATATCTTATTATTTTATGTAAAACTTTGTGCTGGAAACGTACACTAAAGTAATAAAAAAATGAAATAAATAAACAAAAAAAATTATATGGAAACATAGGAAGCGCTAATTTCAGCACTAATTCAAAACAGAAGAACCATTTGTTTGTAGGAATAAACAACCTTTGACATCACTGACTTTGATATTTTTTTCCACTTTACTCTCCCTGTTTTATTTATTTGTTGTTGTTTTTTTGTTAGTGTCACATGTTGGAGAAATATGTCAAAGCTAGAGACCTTGCTGGAAGATGGACTCAGATCAGAGTTAATGCTCCAGCAGCAGCTGAAGGCCCTGAGTGAGGCCCTCAGGCAGCAGCTGCAGGAGACAGAGAGGACACAGAGAGAGGAGCTGGAGAAGAGGATTCATCAGAACGCTCTGCTGTCAACAGACCAAGTGTCTTGTGATGAAAACGAACTGAACCATCAGGTCAAGTAGGTTTCTTCAAATGTATGTTTTGTCATAATTATAATTGTCTCTATTTGCTTAAAGAACTTCACTGTTTATTTTAGACATGTGGGAATGAGGAGATCTACCTCTACATCTGCCCTGACCTCAGACAAAGAGACTGTGCACTGTCCCAGACAGTCAGAGAGGTCTAACGCATCTGCTCCAGCCTGGGTATCTCCAACAAACGGGAAGCATTTTTCAGTCAGGACTTCCTTGCTGACAGCTACCAGGACTCACCAGTGTGAGCGGTTAGCTTTAACTAAAACAACACAGATGAGCAAAGAGGAGGACGCCGAGGCTGAGTGTCTGAAGAAATTCTGCGCTCTCCCAGCCCCTAGCGATGTCATTCAGCCCCTCTATCAGGAGATGGTGGAACTGAGGGAGAAGGAGAGGAAGCAGGGCCGTGAGCAGAGGAGGAACTTTTTGCTTTCTAGTCAAAAACCTTTCAGCTTCCAGGAGAGAGAAAGGGAGAAAAAGGAAAAGCTGATAGCAATGCTAAACCAAGTCTCACAAGATCAGAAAAAGGCTGCTACCGTTAGAAAACCTCCTCACAAAGAAGTAAAAGATTCGTCAGAATCTGAGCTGAAAGGTGAGTTTCTTTTTCTGATTGGATGATGCTGGCTAGTGTTGTTTTTGGTATAATAATTAGAAACAATGTGAAAATATGGAGGGATCGAATTCTTTGTAACATAACTTCATGTGTCACTTTACAGACAGAATATCCTGCCAGTTTAGAACAGTATTTGGGCCACTGGTTCCTCTCCAAATAGTGATGTTTCCTTTTCAGATTATTCAATAATAACTTGTTAATAATCTCCCAACTCTTCAGATTTATATAAGGCCATATTGTATGCTTGTATACAGTATTTCTAATACACTTTATGCTCTGACATGACTTCATCCTCTACTATACTTTATTATAACTCTGTGCAGACCAGGAGCTTTGCGGACAAGTCCCCGCTCAGACAACAGTGCGAGGTGAGAATCCTACTGTGTCTGGCAGCCCGAAACTTCGCACCGCTGAGCGCACCAGGAAAGAAAAGCTGGGATTCCTGGATGAGAGGCCCAGCTTTCAGCCAAAAATCATCCATCAAGTCCCTGACTTCAGCAGGCTGCACAAAGCCTTGCAGACAGAAATGCTGACAAAAACTCAGAGTAAAGATGTGATAAAATGTCAGCCGTTCTTTCTGAGGACATCAGCTCTGCCTGCAAGGCAAAGCAGAATGAGCCTTGAAAACTCACAGGTAAAACGTTGTCTTTACCCCAGACCTGTTGTTTTGTTTACTATGAGCATTTGTTACAATGGTTTGGTTTTTATTCTTTTAGTTGCTGATATTTCTTCCTTCACCTCAGTGCAGTTTGTTGTGAGTTTCTTCTCGGAATATGATCTAATTATAGTTTAGTTTCTATAGTTTTAAATTATATGCTTTGATTATTTTACGTGCATTTCATTGATCTAATTCAAGTTGTAGATTTATAAGAGATGGTAATTATGGTACACATGACTCTGAGAATTAATTCATTAAGTACTTTCTCAAAAATATGACTTCAGGACAAAGAATAATGCCAGTGTCTCTAGAGACAGGCATCCAGGATTCCAAAGCACCAGATCGCTTCACGTTATAGTTTTAAATGACTTGTCTGCTTGATGGTTTTGGTTTGCGACACAACCACCCACCACTTAATCAAGTCAATACCGTTCTCTTTTTTAGGAGGGTAGGAAACCACGGGCCTTCCTTAAAGCCTCTATAATGTTTGAGATGACAAATAGTGCTGATTACCTAAATCTTTCCTTGTTTAAAAAGGTCCATATCACTATGGTTGCACCAAATGTACAATAACTGGCCTAATAAGAACAGATGTTTACTCCACAGTTTTTGCCGATTGTATAATACTCCCTTGTGTTCCTGTGCTTCTTCAACACTCAGAAGTGTTTATTTCATAAAATGTAACAAAGGACTTTGACCTGGTCTCATTTAACTTTCTATTCTGTGTCCTTGGGACTCATTTGTTTGATGATAACAGATTTATTGTTTGGGTTATGTTCTTGTGTAGCTCATGTGTTATATTTTGAGCCCATTCAGACCACTCCCCTCAGTTGTGGAACTGTAAAACTATTTGAAATATGTTCTGTTCGGCCCTCTTCATAGAGGAAATACTCCCCTCACTTCAACAGTTGTATTTTAAACTTTCTTCACCTCATAATTTATCAAGTTTAACTCAAACCCCGTTTCTACAGTGCCTGATATACAACCTTATAATATTTTTTCACTTTTTGTTCCTCAGTTCGAGGAAGAATATCTTTTTTTATGTGATTCGTCCCATATTTCACAAGACCATTCCTAAATATGTTCATTGAAATTTTTCTGGGAGGATGATTCACACGAGGGCATTACAGAGTAAAAATAATTATAACAGTAATTAAGTAAGAATAACAGTAATTTACAATTATCCAAAGTGGTAGAATGAACTTTGTGATCAGTGAAAGCTCCTTCCGGTCTCCCTTTCATATATCCTCTGGCTCTGCCCAAAATTATATAATTACCAGAGATCTATTTTATGTCACATTTATGGGCAGATTCTTCATATTTAACTAATGCTATATATAAATATGATTAGCTGAATGTCTGGCACCTAAATGAGCTATTTGTATATTAACATCACATAGGTAATTGTACAAAATGTCTTCACAGTTAATATCGCTAACTACAGAAACATACAGGTTGATACTGTGTGGTCTCTCTGAAACGAAAACTCACAAAAACAACCCAAACATTATTCTATAAGTAACTTCATACACATTAACATCAAGCGTTGCAGTCTTAAAGCCACCTGTATCAATTAATTTTGACAGGTTGCCTTTTTTCTGCGGATGTTGGTTGTGTTTTGTCTGTTTTGTACAAATTGTTTGCACAGTAATTGTTGATACAAATGAAAAAACAACATGTAATTTTAGTAATAATAATGGATTTCATTGTCATTAGACATATTATTTAGGGCGAGGTTTTTCCACATAATTTAGTCCTTTATTGACAGGCGATGTTGGTCTTTTTACTTCTCCTTTGGTACTTTTACATTTCAAACAAATGTATTATTTACAATTGTTTTTGATCATCGTAAATAACAAGCCTTTTCCCCCACAAATTCATAAACTAGTTCTGCTGCTCTAAGTCGTGCTATGCTCACATATCATGTGACCGAAAATCTTCTATATTCATCATAACTCACCGCACTGATTTATTTATATAAAGGCCTTCATGCTTAAATCAGTGTATACACTGAAGTACACTTTGCTGTTGTTACTACTGCGCCTGTAAGGTTTTAAAATGTTGATGCAATATGTGTCAAACAATATATTTGTTTTGATTTCAGCTAACAAAAATGTTAACAATTTTTTTCCACCTCATCTACAGGAACCAAAAATGTATAATCTCAGTAGAAGCAAGTCACTTGGGGCCTTAACGTCCCTGTCCACAGACACGCTCCCCACATACATCACAGATGCTGCGAGGAAGCGATGCATGGCCATCAGGTGACTAAGATTATTTTTGTATGACTTTGGAACTTTAGACAGTGGATTTTTCCTTTTAAATCCTCTGACATGAGAATATGTTTTACCTTCACAGAAAGTCAATAGAAATGAGGGATAGCAAGAGTAAAGAGAGTGCAGATTGGTTGAGGAATTTCCAAATGAGGTCCCATGCCATGAAGAAGGCAGTCTCACTCCATGCAAAGCTGCTGGACCCACACAGTAGCTTGAAAGAAGTGTATAATGAAAAACTACAGAACCATCGGTGAGTACTGGTCAGAGAAGGCTGATCATTGTCCAATATTGCAACCTTTGCAGCTCACATCACAACAACCACACACGCCTGCCACAGTAGCTCAAACTATAATCTTCTCTTCCATGAAGGGAGGCTGACCAGCAAAGGATGAGAGAGTACACGAAGGAGTTACGGGACATGAAGGCACGAGTTAGTGAACGCCCTTATTTGTTCGAACAGGTGAAACAGGTAGGTGGCATAATAAGCTGAGGAGATTACATTGCGTTTTAAATGACATGTTCCATCCAACCTAACTTTTTTTACATGCAGAAAAATGCAAAGGCCTACGCAGAACAGACCTATAGGAACAAGCTGAAGAAAGCCGGCTTAAAGGAGCAATTTGTTGAAGAAAATGGAGAAGCAGTTGAAGGAACATCAACCTCGTCTAGATCTGAGGACGATACAGACGAGAATGACATTCATAGCAGGTGTGCAGTAGTTTTTACCAAGTTTTGTTCATCCACTATGTAATTCCACTGTGCCCGGTAAAATTATGAATAGCACTGGTGCTTGAGAGCCAAGGTCTTCATGTGGTTTGGTCATATTACATTACATAATTTTCTGAGCTTTCCCTACAGTCTTTAGTGAAGAGAAGACAAATGCTGTAGCCAAGTAAAAGTTCGATGTAATTACAATATAGCCATTTTCTAACCCAACATGTCTGATTTAGGGAAGAAAATGTAGACGACGGGGAGAAAATTGAAGATGTGGAAGAGAAGAGCGTGAAGTCCAAAGGGGAAGAAATGCCATGATCAAAGAGGTTCAGGCGGCGCAGAGTTCCTTGTGGCCTTTTTGCTAGAAAACAACACTGTCCACAAAAATGATTCATGTCATGGCTAACTATCCGCACCAAGCGTTTGATAGTTTAAGATGTGCAACTATAAATTATGAAATTACAAAACATCTGGACTTTACAATCCCAAATGTGAGGGGTTACAACTCAGAGAAAATAAAAGTTCATACAACTGTATATGTTTATAACTAATTAATATTTTATATGCTGTGAGTTTAAAACACAAACACACATATTTATGAATATATATATAAATGTCACACAGATATATATATACAATCTGCGTGACATTTCAAGCAGATTAAACTGAAAATAAAAAAGCTACTTTTGGTTTTATGACAATAATTTTGCTAAGGAATATGAACACTGTAATTTAGAGGATGATGAACACTTGGTTACCAAAATAAACAGTTCAAAAACAAAATGAGAACACCAGTTGAGACCACTGTGTTCTTTACCCACTGTAAATTAAGAAACTTCCGATATAAAAAAAATATTTTTACAGTGAGATATTTGATCTGTCGCTGCTCTTGGTTGTATTTTCCTTTAAAAAATTCAAAATAAATGTATATTTTTTTAATCAAACAGTTCCCGTAAAGGACACCAAACGTCTGACATGGGCCTTTCTCAGATGGTTGGGTTAAAGTTCCCAGTTGTTTTCTCAGCCACACTGCCACCTAAATAAACAGTTCACAGAGACCAGTTCAGTGGTCTGCTCAAAGCCCGTAGACCCACATCAAATACGCTTCTACACTGACCTCCACTTGTGCTTAGAGAGCTGACTGCCAGGAATTTTAGAAATCTCTTTTACTCACAAACCACATGGGAATGTCTGAATATGTATATAATCATAATCAAAATGTCATCATAGACACCAGTATATACCATGTGTAGGCCCCTGTGTCATGCATTGAAGCTACTGAAGGCAATATTTAAATTCAGATCAAGACATCATTAAACATTGTTGAGTAATTCGTCTTAACACTATTGAATGCTTAGTTTGAAATGCACTATGCAGAGAATGTCAGAGAAAAAGTGACTGTATGATTCAGTATGAATGTCTGTGTTATGATTCACTTTGCATAATCAAAAATATAAGAAAAGTAGAACAGTCAAACCGGTGTCACATAGTACTTATAGATGTAATAAATAATCCCTTTCTTGAAATCTCAACCATCACATTACAAAGCTTCAATGGCTCCATCCTGTCAGGTTGTCATGGGAACCGTGTATCTCTCCCCGCTCCATGCCTTGTAGTCCCTCAGGAGAGCGCTGTGCACCTCTGATTCCCCGTTGCACGTCTGAAAACAAAACCAATCTCTCCCAGCCTGTTAGATAATATCCGAGTGAGAACTTGCGTCCGTGAGATGCATGATGGGAGCAGACGTCTGCGACATCTATTTAAACAAACTGTGGTGCCTCGAATGTGTGTGGAAGCTGAGAAAAGGAACAAACACATCTCATTTAGATTAATGAGAGGCTGTGCACTTGGCCAACGAATGTTATGATCACGCTGTTTGAGGAGTGGCTCTACTTAGCAGATGAACAATATAATTTCACCAAGGTGGTGCGTTCAGGTCTTTTATTATTCCACCCGCTGAACGATATAAAAATTCCCACACATTTAATTCTGTAAATGCATGGGTTGGAAATGTAGGCGGCCGAGGACACACCCTAGAATAGATGATATAGGCCTCAAATGGACTTCACTGTCACTATGTCAGCCAGTTCCTAGTCTCACATTTTCCCTGTGTTTTCCCCCTGCCATGTACTAACTCTTCTGTCACTCCACACTCGGTCACTCCCACCTGCCCTGCAGTAACCCCTGTGTTACTGCAATTACCCTATCACCTGATCACCTGCATACCTGTTCCCAGTTGCATATATACCTTCCGACTTCCATTATCCCCCGCCAGATCTTCTGTTCTGCTTCTACCATAGCGGCCCGGCCATTTTCTCTGCTTGCCTGCGTTGTGCCTGTCATGACCCACCTGCCTTCCTTCTGGACTCATGCTATCTAGCCTCTATAGTTTGTATCATCATCCACTTGTTTTTAACCTTTTAACATAACTTTTTATCTTACTGGCTTGGTCTCAGAGTCAAGCTTTTGAATTCAAAGCCTGTACATTCACCTGTCTTAAAACATCACAGACTGCACTGTATGAAATGCTTATGTTGCGTTTTCTGTTTTTTGTTGTTCATCTTAATGTCTATTGATTATAAAGTAAAAGTGGAAAGGCAAGCATTTTCTCAAGTGCACTGTATGCTCTGTGTGCAGAGTTGTGCGCTTGCATAGTCTCCGTATGTTTTAGTCCTTGGTTCACCTGCAGGAGGAGCTGTGGCTCGCTGCAGCCTCTCTGGAGCAGAAGAGAGAGATCCCTCTTTTTCTCCTTCAGTGGCATGAATAATATCCCTAGTGCTAGAGAGAGAGCATATCAAGAGGCAAACGGGAAAGGGAGAGAGATAGAAGCCAGTGTGACAGATAAGATCGTGGCAGAACTTGTCTCCCTGACTGCACTGTGGGCTGGGGGAAAGAGAGCGCAAGTGCACCAGAGTGTCAGGCAAGGCTGCTGCCTGCACACACACACAAACAAACACACTCTCTCTCACACACACACACACACACACACACACACACACACAAAAGACTGGCTGCACCAGAAGAAGTTCAGAGAGAAGATTGATCTCAAGAAGGTATAGTATATTTGTGCGTCTCTAGCCTGAGAATCATATCGTGTCCCCCTTTTTACATCTGAAACATTTCTAGCAAATCAGCTGTCTTACACTCTCTTGATGCTCCACTTTGTTTTCCAGGTGGGTTGGAGGAAGTTTGGTCCGTGGATTAACTTGAATGTTATGGCTTTCCTCAGACTGAGCCTTCTTGTCCTGTAGAGGAGTTGTGTGTTTCTCCTCTAGAAGAACTTACCTCGTGTTTACAGCCTGAGGAAGGATGGAGAAGCTGTCAGGGAAAGACAAGGAGCTGATACGAGGCAGCTGGGAGAGCCTGGGCAAGAACAAAGTTCCTCACGGTGTCATCATGTTCTCCAGGTAATGTTTTACACAGTCAGTATTATTCAAGTGGAATTAGACAGTAAAGTGACTTGTGAGGGGACAAAACATTGTCATTCTGTGCAGTTATACTTTCATAAACATGAATTCTAAAGACACTTTATCCAAATGTAACAGGATCTTGCATTTTTTTTGTGGCTTTAGAATATGTGCCACAGGTGTGGAGAGATAATCAAGCTACAGTAGATCCTTAGCTGCACACTTTAACCACACAGGGACCAGAAGCTTGACTTGTTGCTTGGCGACAGCCTGCAATAATCCACAATTTACTTTGAGACAGCTCCGCTAACTCAGAGACCAGCAGGAGAGATTTGTAGATGTTTGAATTACAGATTGATTTTGTGTCTGTGTGGATGTTTGGCAACCCACGCCATGTGTATACACCTATAGAACAGTGTGGTATTTGTCTGTGGTAGACTATTTGAGCTGGACCCTGCGCTCCCCAGTCTTTTCCACTACAGTACAAACTGTGGCTCCACACAAGACTGCCTCTCCAGCCCTGAGTTCCTGGAACATGTCACCAAGGTAAGCTCCATTCACCGCGGCGTCCACTACAAATGTATTGTTTGTACTTGTGCACACTTGTGAACGCTCTCTGTGTATTTTCACGTGATCACAGGTGATGCTCGTGATCGACGCAGCCGTCAGCCACCTGGACGACCTTCACTCCTTAGAGGACTTTCTGCTCAACCTTGGGAGGAAGCATCAGGCAGTGGGAGTCAGCACACAGTCATTTGCTGTAGGACCAACATTTCATAGCACAACTCTCAAAAAGCAATTTCACGAGTGAATGAGCTGTGAAAAAAACATGTTTTATTTTCTGTGTGTTTGTGTTCTTGTTTGTTTTGGACTTCTTCAGCTGGTGGGCGAGTCCCTTCTCTACATGCTGCAGTGCAGTCTGGGCCAGGCCTACACCGCACCGCTGCGTCAAGCCTGGCTCAACATGTACAGCATCGTGGTTGCAGCCATGAGCCAAGGGTGGGCCAAGAACGGCGAGGACAAGGCTGACTGAGGCGCACAGCGGGAGCTGCCGAGCAGTTGCTCTCAAATCACTCGACAGGGTTGCCATGGAATGCTGTACATTTGCTCAGTGAGTGGGGTCGCATAGTGTAGCTAATGTATGGTGTGGTTACACTTTACAATTGGATCGAGCAATCGCAGAGTTTATTTTCTTTGCTGTGGATGTTTAGCTACCTGGCAGGTAACGCTGCTGTACAGCTGTGAGGATCTGATCCAACCTGCTTAGGTTCTTCTAAGTCTGGACCTGTAATCTGAGTGCCTCACACTGAGAGAGAGCAACAAGGATAACTGTTGAGCCTCTTTGTATATAATGGCTTTGATATATCTACTCAAATGATAACAGTGAGTTTAGTGGTCTTTGTGATGTATCTTAAAAGAGTTGCACTAGATATTATATTAAGCATCACACACTAATCAAACTGTGATGGTCACTGTGGCCAGCACGGGCAGCTCTCTATCTAACTGGAACACAGTGATGCTTTACAAAACATGTTCTACGTTTTGGGACAAAGCAATGTGATTTTACAGCAGAAAATCCTATCACCTTGATCATAATCATTACTGTGTTTTCTATTGATATTACACAGCATTACACCTCTTTTTGTGTGTGTGACTTTATTATCTAACATTTTACCTATTGATGATAAGCAAAGAAAAAAAAAATCGTATTCAATAGATACTGACAAGAACTGTTATACTCTCTGATAGCTCTCTTCAGAGATCTAGGACTGTTAAGGCGTCCACATGCACCTCACTCGACATGGTGTGTGATGCTCTCCTCAGTAGAGGTTGTGAGTAATTCAATAGGCTTCAGCTGACTGTTGAACTCTAACTAATAGACTGTTATGTGACCTTTTAGAGTCTGAAAGTAAAAAGGCCATCTTGGAGGAATTCTAACATCGTTGTTTCTTGGCTATCAGTTTCCAGTCACTGTTTGTGTAAAGTAGATTTGTTGTACTGTAGTCGCTTATCTCAGTAATGCTTATTAACTGTGTTGTTGTTGCTACAAACGTAGTATTACCTCAGCTATAGAGGTGAAGATAAGCAGAGTGGCCTGTGTTTCTCCAGCACAGAGCTTCTACATGAAATTGAATACTTGTTTTGGATTATGAAACAAAGATGAACTTAATTGATTTCCTTTTAATTTATTAATACAAAACAAATTATAGAGAGATCATGTGTGCTAACACTGTCTAATATGTGTGTATTATTATTCTTGCTAACACTGTATGTATCATCCTCAGCTGTTATTTACATTCATGGTCACAATGCCAAGTAACTTAGCAACAGTGCGCCAAGTATTAGATAATAACACCATACAACTGTAAATCCAAGCTGCTGATATGTGGTTATTATCGCTTTAGTCTGAGTTTACATTTATAAAGTTTATTTTTATATACTGAAATGTATATGTAGTTAAAGAGCATTGTTTTTTTTCAAACATGATGTACTGTAGTATGTCTTCTAGATATGTTACTATGTGTAGATTTCCAGTACAAGAATTCCCAATACAAAAAAACAGCTTTTAATCGCGTTTCATTTGATCAAAATAATAGAAAAATAATCAACTTCTAAATGTGTAATCTTTAGAGAAAATTAGCGGAGTTTTCTATTGAACTATTTTGTCCTGGCATAGTATGTTTAGTCTATACCTTCCATCCCACAGGTGTAATGTTCATTAACTGACTGTGTAGGTGGTGTATTCGTAGTGATTCTTTTGTTAGTATCAGTACACAGCCCTATGCCAGATTACCTGACGTTAGGTCTTTTTAGCAGGCATGACTGACAGCTGGCATGTTATCCTGTTAACATCCAGCTCTGTACATATTGGGTGTGTCACTGTCTACCTCATCATTATTAGCTGCTATACTGAACAGCAATGACTTCACCTAGTTATCTTTCAACCAAAAACGCACATTATTATTAGAGTTAATGCAAGCACGCACTCTTTGTAAACTGAATTCCATCCTACACTTTGGAAAAAAAAACATGTTGTGTGCTTACTTGAGACTAAATAAAGTGATCTTCTGTGGATATTTTACTATATTTTAGTGTGTTTTCCTCTTGCTCTCAGGTTGTTTGTCACAGACTGCTGATGGTTACAACACAATGGTCTGCATTTGAAATCAATCACATGATGCCTGATTTCCTTTTCACTGACAGCCCATCCTCTAGTGTTACATAAGACCCAAGCGTCGAATGGCTCATCACTCTTTGCTACAGAGACGAGGGCGACTTCAGGCACATCAGCCCACTTACTCATGCCACTGCACAATGTCACATCAAGATTGTTTACAGAATTTGATTCTGTTCTTTGCCATGTGGACTGTTTTGTTCATATTTTCCTCCAAAAACAAGTCCAATCCATATCAGATAGATAGTTTGCATGTGTTTCTGCTTGAATATTAGCTTGTGTCTTATAGGTGAAGCCACAGTAATGAGAGAAGTGCAGAGAGAAGGGGTCGTTGTAATTAGTTGTCTGAATACACAGTGCTCATTTCTTCTGTATATACAATTTAATTGTATCGTTGTAAAAGTCACATTCATGAGCTGGCTGTCTGTTCTGCTGTTGGAGAAGTGGCTGACATGGCCTTAATCTGTCTATGCACTCCTCCAACAGCGCTTACTCTCTCTGTCCCACTGAGAGTCTGCTGTATTTATGTTGGCTCCATGCTCCATGTCTGAACAACACTGAGCCAGAGTTGTCTAGCCACTGGGCTTCAAGGGGACTTTGACCCAACTGTCTCTCAGGTCACCAACCAATGGTTAGATTGCAACAAAAGGCAATAAGCTACTGACTAAAACACAGAGTTTATTTCCTTTGTGGTAATTCATTAATCAGTCCCTATACTTCTACAGTCTTACCTTATAGTGTACGAGTATTTGCTCTGAAGGCTGTCGTCTGGAGAGGAGTCTGCGGGAAAAGACAACACACATTATTTTTAGAAAGTCTGCAATGGGTTTTGGAATGAAGGGGTATTGAGTGTTGTCATGGCAACTGTTAAGTGATGGTTCAGAGTCGTATGTGTGCAAACGTGTGTGTATGCATTTGTTTTTGATGAAGGCAAAATGCAAGGCATTACTAAATCATACTGTGGAGAGGAGTGAGGAGTGGTCAGAGACTGCGCATGCAGGCTAAGGCTAATAAGGTTTGTTCTGATAGCTCTCTAGGAGCTGGAGTCTGCAAGGCAAGCCTGCCAAGCAACAACTGTAACAGTGGGAATGTGCTGTCTGCCAGCAGCTGCAACACAGCTATAGTACAACCAATTAAAGGATAAGACTGGTGTTATTCATACGTTTTCTGATTGTCGACAAATCCCATGAAAAGACAGAAACAAATTGTTTGTTCATCTCTCAATACTTTCTGAGTGCCCTATTCCATCTGTGGCTCAAACTCATTGGTAACTTCTTAAGATGTAAAATGTTAAATATCAGCCACAAATATAGTTTCACTACAAAGGGCTGTAATTTCCTAAACAGCTGGGCATTATAGTTTATAGTAAACATTACTGAAATCAGAGTAAATTAATATTTTTTCTGGACTATTTTCAACAATACATAGACACAGAGCACAGAGCTCGTAGACACAGGAGGTGTAACTGTAGTGATGGTGTGTTGGATTCTGAGCGCTGCAAAAACGTGGGTGACCTACACTCAGAACTGTGCCTGAAATGATCTTGTGTAGACACAGAAAGAGGAACTAAGCTGCTTCTCGCAAAACAGTGCTGCTTTTGCTACATGGGCTGTGTAGTCATTGTGCTAAAGTATTTACTAAATAAATGACAATAAACTACAGTTCATTGTAATGAAAGGAAATGTGCAGCAGTGTGGATAATTGATTTGTTTGAATAGTTTTTAGACCAGAGTTCTATCTCACAGGGGAATAATAAACATCAGGCTTTGGCTACACACACAATGCTACAATTTATTGGTCTTTTCATGCAATTTGCTGACAAATATTAAACATTGTCCTTTTATCCTTTAATAGAGTTTACGCGAATCAGCACAATTAGAGACATTTGGCAAATTGTGCCCCTTGTTCACAGACCTTGTGGTATATATTGTTTTGTCAACTTGTATTTTCAAGGTCAATAATGACCTTTCTTATATAACTGTGTTGAAAGAGTATATTATACAAAATTGCCATACTTTGAGCCACAATATTATGTAAACAACACCATCTTATTAAGCTACTTTTGCATGCTGAAACTAACCCATATGGAAGTGACAATATGTTTTCTGCAGGAGGCAGAGACATTTTCTATTCCAAGCATCTGTGCAGGAGAAAGGCGAGCGGCAGGCCACGCACCCAGAGGAATTCACCTTTCCCTGAGAAGTATGCTCTCAGCAGTTGCCACGGGTGACAGGGGAAATGTCAGGGACTTTTCTTTCTACTTTCGTAACTCTTAGCAACGAAGGAGCACTGTCCATAATGGCAGGCACGTTATCTTGTTTTTTTCTTACACATCCTTTCACTCCAAAAATGACATCCATCCAGTCAATGCGAGATGTTTCTCGGGGGAAAAAAACATACTTCTGCACCACTTTGCTGGAACAGCAACTACCATTGGCACCATGGTGCTACCGCTTTCCAATGTGGTTTGGATAAAAGCAGTTACTCATACAATGAATTGCCCGTCCACCCTCAGATGTGGTTACAGGGACCAATGAGGCCTGTAGTATTTACAGATTCTCATCCAGAGGCTAGTTTGTATGCAGACACACTGCTTCAAACACTGAGCTAACCTGCATGAGGACCTGCATTCATTAGCTGCCTCTCCCCAGCTCTGTTAAGTGAGGACATCTGGTCTGTGATAATCTTTGGAGAGCTGGTCTCTTCATTGGAATCACTGTCATCAGTATATCACTTTGTCAGATTTTAGGGGAATAGTTTGACATTTCTCTTTATTGCAGAGAGTTTGATAAGAAGATTGATACCACTCACAGGTCTGTACAGTAAATATGAAGCCACAACCAGCAGCTGGTTAAACTAGCTCAGCATAAAGCCTGGAACTAGCCTGACTCTGTCCAAAGGTAAACAAAAAATGTACCAGACTAATTCTTGGCCACCTGCAATAACTTCAACCTATAATTTGCATAAAACCACATATCGCTTTTACACTTGGGTCTGTGTATTGATGGTGATGGTGGATTTTGGTGGTCTTTTTGCTAAGCTAAGCTAATTGGCTGCAGGTGGTTACTTCATATTTAATGTACAGGCAAGAGAGTAGTATAAATCTTCTCATCCAACTCTCTGCAATAAAGAAAACAGGCATGTTTGCCAAAATGTTGAACACATTTTTACATTAGTCATAAACCAGTATTGAATGCAGGATATCGTTTTCACATTTCCTGAGGGCATCATGTTCGCATTCACTCCTGCACTACTACTTACCAGATGAAATCTGACTCACTGCCTCTCAATAACCCTTCATCACAGACCACAGTAGAGGAGTGCAATAAGGAGTTCATGGCACAAGATGAGTGGATTGAGCTGAATTAATTTTAATTTCAGATCACAGCACTTCACTTTTGACAGATGAAAACTCATTAGCCTGACAGAGATCAATCTCAAAAGCAGTCTATCCCTTCACCTCAACCTTCACATAAAGTCACATGTGAAAATAAAATACATACGTGTCATAACCAAGAGCAAAAACCAGTGGACATGTCTGGAAAGCTAATGTGCCTCCAAACAGACCTCGGATGGCCAAGCTGAAAGTATATGAACAGACATGACAGGATACAATAAAACTATTTAAGCATAAAAATGGACAATCCCTCCTTGCATGGCCATTAGAACTAAGAATACCCTAATAAGTTTTATTTTGTATTTTCTAAAGGAAAGTATGTTTAATGATCTGTGAAACAAGCTTCTGCAAGAGAAACCCACATGACATGTTGGCACTGTGGGTGACAGACATTTTGAGATGCTCTTTGATGTTTTCTTTTTGTCCTATTAGATGTTACTTCATGATTCTCTGCACTGACCACTTCATACTGCTGCCAGCTTTCATCTGTTTAATACAGCATGAGGAACTAGAATTAGATTCCTTGTAAAATGGAGCAAACACAGTTCATTTTATCCAATAATATGCCATCAATTTTATAAAAGTTAAACTGGGAAAAAAATCAAATCACCGATTATTTCATATGATTACTATGAACTATAATTAACCCTCATACAGAACACAGAATTGAAAAAAATTTACTCCACTGAACAACAAGAAGCTTTTCAACTGTTCTGAGAGAAGATTTACTGTAGGAGAACTAATCAACTGCTTTCACTGTTAATCAAACGTGTTGAAATCAACATTAAAGACAAATCAGTCAACAATGACAGTGGATGAACAACTTTCAAAGATTTCTTTATCCTCTACAGCAAGCTTGACCATACATCTTATACGTTCTGTATGACCGAGGAATAGAGCAGCTGAGAACTGAAAAGATATTGATTGATTGAAACAACAAGGCACAGACAAGGCCACAATACAAAACATCTTTAAAAAGCGACAGAACTGCTGTGACATAAAGACACACAGTAAGTTAGCTTTGTGTTGGTCTTGACAGCTGTTGAACTGTTGGAAAATCACTACTCAAGGTCCACCTAGACCAGAGGTTAGAGCTTTTGATCGTTTCACATGATCTTCATCAGCAGATGAGGTTTGCTCAGTTGCCATAGACTAATCTTTAGGATGTTGCTGTACCGTAGTAGTAGTAGTAGTTATTAAAAGCTCCAGAAAATGCAAGTAAGTGGACCTTGAGTGGAGATTGTCTTCTCAATGTTTAAAAATTCAAGAATGAACTGTAAAACTTGTGATATAGTCAAAAGTTCCAGTAAAAGCTAGCGAGTGGACCTTGCGTAAAGATTGTTTTGTTAAATTCTGGTGGTGCAATGAGCTCACTGCTTGTCTGTCGACTAATAGACTGAGCTATCCGGTGACTGAAATCACTATTCTGGGCTGTTGAGAATTTGTGTTGTGTTTTTATCTCTTGGTTGCTTCCTCACTCTTAAGTTTTCAGTCCATGCAGCATATTTCAGGCCATGCTGGATTGTCACACAAAAGGGAGTGTTTGTTCAAGGCACAGCAAAAGACATGAATTACAAACTACAATTACTTTACATTAAGTTTTATGGTAAACACTTTCATCCCACCATGGGGAAATAAAAATAACCCCAAAATACAAAACTTTCAAACATGCAGACTGACTGTTAACCCATGAGTTTAGAACATGTTAAACGTGACCTTAAGGATAGGATATAAATGCATACTTCATTTATACAACATGCAGTTGAGCGTCACACTGAATGAACTGAAATCATGGTACAGTATGACAGTGCTTGAAATTCACTGTTTGTTTTTGGGAGACAACAAAACGTAATTTTAGCACAGAAATATTTGACCAACACAAATCAAATAGCTAAATGAATAAATTCTTCAAGAGATTTCCATATTGTTGTCTTGCAGTGAGAGAAAGTAGACTCCATGGCATATTTTCAAAATATTGTAATTCCAGGATGTGCTTCTAATCTTTTCATACCTCATACAACACAAAGTAATAGTTCAACATTCTGGCTCTCTTGCCAAGAGTTAGATGAGAAAACCAATACCTGGCACATATCTGTCTGCTAATTATAAAGCTACTGCCAGCAGCTGGTTAGCTTGGCTTAGCATAAATACTGGGGATCAAGGGGAAACAGCTAGCCTGTCCAAAGGTAACGAAAGCTGCCATACAGCACCTCTAAAGCTCATTAATTAAAACAGTATATGTAAGTTAATTAAATTTATAGAAAATGCAACGTATTTGGGTTTTCAGCAGCGGATTAAGAAAACTGGGGGATTTGTGTGGATTATGTCTTATCCACTGTTGACAACAAGGCAGCAGGAAGTTACTGCAGCCAGCCCAGAGTGTCCTGGGCTAACTGTTTCTCTCTGTTTCCAGTCTTTGTGCTAAGCTAACCAGCTACTTGCTGTAGCTTCATATTTACTGTACAGACATGAGAGAGGTGTCCATCTTCTCGTCTAACTCTGAGAAAAATGTTGAACTATTCCTTTAAAATAGATAAATAAATATCAAGTTGGATCACATACATAGTCAAAAACAGCTAAATTAGGAAATACTCTGGTTAAAATGGGACAGCTCTGCAAATCCTTGGCCAATCTCCAGTGGTCCCCTGCCCCCAACCCAAAGCACAATATCAATGACACAAAAAATACTGTAGCAAAAATAGCAACCTTAAATTGATAATAATTACAACAAACGTCAGGCACAGTCAAGCTGTTTTTGCCTCCTTGGAGAGAGTGTACATATATTACAGTACATCTCTGAGTTACATTCTGCCCCCCGTCTGTCTGCTCTCTCACTGCAGATGGCTTCACAACTAGCTGCCCTCACCCTCTGCCTCCCCGAGCTCCTGCAGCCGAGGAACCAGATATCACCCGTGCCGAGACCACTCTGTCAGTCTGCCAGGGCAAGCCTGCTCACACCACCCACTCTGATGGGAACTTTCACCTCCGCTCTTGTCCAAGTGGCACAGCATGGACAGAGTATCTCTGATAGCAACTCAATGGCAATTCCACCCCAGTCAATTTCAATACTTTTAACCTTTTTAACTTGCAATTAAAGCCATAGAAGAAGATGGAATTTCTCTCATGGATGGAGCATAACTAAAATAATCTATACATTAAGGGTGGATGTGTCATCTGTTAAGATTGACATTTGTGTCCATAAGACAGGTTCTGGAGATGTTTTGGCAAACTGCTGTCTATGTACAGTATTTATAGTGATGTGTACATACATCCTGCTCCTATATTCTTAAACTTCTTTGCTCTTCTGGTTCTTCATACTTTATAACAAGCCCAGTCTAGTCTCAGGGTCTGAGGCAGCTAAGTTGGAGTCTGAGGTCAGTGGTGAAAACTCAGCATTGCGACATTTAGCAATCTGTGTTCCCCAGGTAAAGGACACGTGGGATCAGCTTGGGGAATTTGGAGTTACTGGTAGTTCACGGGGCTGTCCATGAGTGGGCTGGAGCAGTAGAGGTCTGCGGGGTCTCGGAGCTCAGTCTCATGGGTATGGGTGTGGTCTTCCTCGCACTCCTCCTCCTCCACCGGGCCGTGGCTTGAACTCTGGGAACTGGCCATGGCGCCGTAGCTGTGGTGGGCCGGGGAGGGCATAGGAGTCAAAGCCAGCTCTGGCTCCAGCAGCACGGACGCCACAAACAGCTGAGGGAGAAAGATCAATGTATAGTTTATGATGGTGTCGCCCCAGTAAATCTCTAGTTATCCCCAGTAATCATTCTGACTGTTCATTTCTTGGATCCGGTCTAAATAAAGTATAAAGCGATAAATATAATCTTTAAGGGATCATACAGGTTTAATACAGTGACGGAAGAAGTATTCAGATCCTTTATTTAAGTAAAAGTACCAGTGCTGTACCACACTGTAAAAAGACTCCATTACAAGTAAAAGTCCTGCATTCATCATTTCACTTAAGTGAAAGTACAGAAATATTGGTAGAAAAATGCACTTCTTAAATGATCCTGTAAGATATGTGTTAATGGTGTACTGTCAAGCTAATAGGGGAAAGATGTGATTCTTTACACTGGAGGCATTGGTGGATGTTACAGTACTCCTGTCTGCATCAGTGAACGTCCCCTCTACTGGCTGATCAGACATCTGAAACAAAGAAAATGTATTCATTACATTCAGTTTTAGTGCATCTTCAGCTGGACTTAATCTAAGTGAGTTATGACGGAGCTGACCTGGTAGCTCGTTGACTTGTCTGGTTGCTTCCTAAGGCACAAACGGAAGAGGGAAAAGGCAATAGAGGAGAGCAGGGACACCAAGGTGAAGAGGGTGATGGGGTGCATCGGACCTGTGACAGTGAGGGGAGATTGCAAGAAATTACAATCTCACAATGTTATATTGTACAAACAATGGCAGTTACAGAAACTGGAACTTGATAGAAATGGAAGTGATAAGATACCTAATCTGAGCATAGAGAAGAAGAGCAGCCAGAACATGCAGAGGATGGGAGCCACGATGACCTGGCTGATGGCTGCTCTGTGGATCCTCTGGTTGAGTTTGGTGGGAACGTATGCATAGTAGATGTTGTATCGGTCAACCATGTGCTTCAGGATCACATAGAGCAGACCTAGAGGGGCACAATAAAACACATACACTGACTTATCAGTACCTGCAGTATAAAAGGTAAGAAATCCATCATGTCAATGGCTGGATAAATCCACTAATGTCCTTATATATGTTTAATGCAATGATCAATGTGCAATTAAATTATTGTGACATTACAGAGTGACCTAATAAATAAACAATTTCCATTGTATTTTTTAAATGAATATTTTCTTCTTCAGGTTCTGCAGTTAAATACAATCCTGTGTTGCTTCTGTGTGGTTCCACCCGATGAGATTTAACTCAACCAATGACGTTATTTCACTCAGCTGTGCCTCAGAAAAATGTTTGCAGGGCTAAAATGCCATTGTGCAGAAACCAACACAAATACAATGTGCAGAATAGCAGGGTAAAATGTATGAAAGGGCCTGTTAGAACTGAGGATTTGACTGCAGAAGTAAATAGAAGCTTGTTGAGCTCTGGGCAGAGACAGGAGCAGAGTGGGCGTCTGGCTCACAATTCACTATGTCTGGGTGTCTGGGACTACAGCAGCAAATTCACACAGTCTGCATCGGACTGGCAGGCAGCAAAGGAGAGTGAGGTCACAGTATGGAGGAGAAACAACACATACACATGCAAGACTAAGAGGAAAGGTGATGGAGGACAAAGACAGAAGGTGGAAAGAAGGAAGACGTAGATGGAGGATAAAGGAGAGTCACTGTATATTTCTCACCAAAGGGTGTAATAATGGGACATGTGATGCTGTAGGTCATACTGACTGCAAAAATACACATGGTCCAGGCGTACTCCAGGCCAAACTGGAACTCATAGGCCTGACTCTGCATGAAATGAAAACACACACACAGTTAGATTTTGACATATTAAAAGAGACCACAGTCTACTGAAATAAGCACGAAAGGCTCAGCTAACCCGTTTGACATGAATGCGCTCAGCCTGGGACTTGGCAAAGCAGAGGCGGAGGGCATACACCGTCAGTGCTGGGATGCGAAGCAGCTCCATAGATGTGCCAATGAAACTGGATGTAATCACATAGTTTACAAAGAACGCACCGTTGTCAGGAAGAAACACGCACCTGCACGAAGAAAACAATAGAGCCTGAGTGATTTGGGCTTTTTATATCTTTTTAGAAGCCATAATACTCTTGGTATATTACAACAAAAACAGGCATCTTACTGGAATTTGACATCCTTCTCATCCAGGAAGTTGACATCAAAGAGCCATGTGAAGAACAGATCCAGACTACAGCAAGAATAAAATATAAAAATTGTGGGTATATATCTGAAGTATTGCATAAGAATAAGCAGAAAAGCAGAAGTTATGTTTGCTTTGCATCTGTAGATTTGCTGTAAGTGTACCTGGACAGACCGAGCGAGGGCAGGAGGATAACCATGAAGACCAGCAGTAAAAAGCACTTGTGCATCGTTACTTGGTTCTCGCCAGACCTGAGACATTAAATGAATAACATCGATCATAAGAACATCATTATGCAATGTGTCTTTAGTTACACAACTTATCTACACAGTCCCCTTCAACATGATCACATGATGATGAATTTACATGTTGAAATAATGTAATGTAAAGTCAGCTGACTCTACATGTACAGGACTGATTTGCGTTCGGTCCTTCGCGCATCACGCCTGCACAACATGTTTGTGTGGGTGGTTATGTAAAGAAAGGGTGCTCATAGGTGCTGCATGAGGTTGTCTCCTTATGTACAGTTGTTCTGCTCCTCCTCCTGCTAGTCACCATGTGCCGCTCCTCTGCGCATGGGGACTACTGAGCATATCATTATCCTCACATGGAGATCTCTATGACAACCTGCCCAGAATAACATTGCAGGGAGAGTGACAAGGAGAAGGAGTGAGGGAGGGGAGAGAGTAAAAAGAGCAACAGGGTGAAAGAGAAAAAAAATGAGATGAAAAAAAAATGCTGAGAGTTGAGAGGAAGAGATGCAGCTACTCATGAAGGGTCCATTTGAAGAAGCAAAGGACAGGCATTTCCATTTCAGAGGATAGTGGTTGCCAATGATTGGTGAGTACCTGGTCCAGTGGGACTCAAAGAAGGCTGAGTAGTAGACGATGAAGGGCAGGAGCACCGAAAACGCCCACAGCAAGAGGGTCGGGAAGAACTGGGTAATAACTGGGCTCTGAGTTGGACAGCAAAACGATTCATTAATGATACTGAAGAGGGGTTAAAATGCAGCATTAACGTCACACAGTTCAACTCAATTTCAAACTCTGACCTGCAGACTCTCCACAGGCCTTGTTACGTTGAACTTGTCCATTGTGTTGACGATGATGGCGGGAGTGGTGAGGAAGAAGAGCAGCAGGAAGAGGAGGATGTTGAGGAGGACACAGCGGAGCCACCAGCGGGATCCACACACTGACAGATTTTCCCTGGTGACGGGGAAAAATAATAAGCCTCAATTCAAAATCATCCAGCACAGTTAATAACACTACTCTCCCCTGACACGCCTGTACTGTATGTATTGACATAAGCCTGAAATAGCCAGCTTGGTCGCCTCTTGTATGCGAGTTGGTGAGCGTGTTTCCACTGGAGAGCAGGTTGGGAACAGCACACTTCAATGCTCAGATTTAATGAAAGAACAAAAGTACCTGCTCAAGTTAGTTAGCTCTAGTTAGTGCAAAAACACATCCGCGCACAAACACACTGCAACCAATGAGGCGTGAAGCACAAACAGTGAGCGCGACCATCTCTTCGGTTAATCTCCCATACATATGCATTTGTTACATGTCTCATTTGTTACATAATCTCGCTGGGACTGCTGCATTTGGTTTCCAAGATTAGAAACATGCATTTTAGCTAATCCAGTCATGGATGCGGAATAAGCTTTGAATGGTGTTTGAGATTTTCTACACACGAGCAACAACATACTGATACTGATACTGTTATTTAGATTTTCTTAAAGAAGAGCACAGAGCTCAATGTAAAAAGAAGTAGGAACAGTTACACTAATGCAGACACTACGAGAAAACCGAGATGCATAATTTGCATAATGTATAGCTCTTGTCTAAATAAATAGACTTATTGAGGTCCATCATTCCTCTTCAAGTATTATTAAAGATCACACAACTTTGGTTTGAAGTCTAGTTGCAATTCCAAAGTTTCCAAAGAAGTCAGGGTTAATACAGTAGAATGTGTCTAAATGATGCATAAGACATGTAAAACTGGATGTTACACAAAAGAAAGTGTCTGCGTGGGTTTCCTCCTAGTGCTCCGGTTTCCTCCCACGGACCAAAAACATGCAAGTTCGGTTAATAAATCGCTTGCACTGTAGGTGTGAATGTGAGTGTGAATGGTTGTCTGTCGGTGTATCGTGCTTCTTGTCTAATGCATGCTGGGCTAGGTTAAAGCTCCCTGCAACCATGCACAGGATAAGTATATTGAATGGATGAATGGATCTCCCTTTCTTTTTAAGTGCTAGACAAGAAGTATGATCAGTGTAGAAACATTTTAAGCTAAACAAGGGGAAATCAGAGTATCCGGAACTTTAAGTTTAAGAGACACCAAAAAAACCCAAACAATGTTGAGTTCCAGTAATTATAGTACTGACCATATGATGTCATTGGGAGCAGGTGCGTAGCTGATCCCCCATTGGTGTGACTGCACCACAGTGGTGATGCTGGACTGCTGTGGTCTGCGACGGCAGCGCACACGGCTGTAGTCCTTCACAATTCTGGAAAGCAAAACAAGATGCTTGCTTGCTTTTATGCCACTTCATGAATTTTATGGTTGCTCTCTGCTTCTGTGACAGGGTCTATGCAATGACAGGACCTGACAGACATAAACCTCGCTGTTTACTCACACAGCAGTCATCCTCTCATCACGGAAAGTCACAAAGGCGATGCCCAGCCTCTTCATGGAGATGCGGTTTTTCTCAGCATTAAACTCGTCTGTCCGCTTTTCTTCCAACTCGCTGTAGTACTGTTCTGCATCCACCTACAGAAAAAAGTTAGAGCACATGTTACTCACTGCATCTTTCACTCCAGATCCCCAGATTCACAGTGGCAATATATCTTGTTGCTGCATGTACATACTTTGGGATTGCAGTGCCATCCAGTGGTAACATACTTTTTGTGCAGCATAAGTATGTAGTCACCTATTAGTCCCGATTATGCTGAAGAAAAGTACCTTTTCAAAGCCACAGATGTCGCAGCAGAATATCTGGGCACACGGATGGGTCTTGATCATGATCTTCCCCTCCTTTTGGGCCTTTGTGGCAAAATACAACCTGCCTTTCATTGCCTTGCGCCTGCAAAACACAGCATCCTCAGACACATGAGCCTCACACATTTCAAACTGCGTCTCTCCAATCTGTAGCAGTTACTCTACCTCTCTAAGTCCAGCCTCATCAGCTTGTGGACATCAAAGCAGAGACGGATATCAGTGACAGTACAGCTGGGGTAGGCCTCACTGGTGAATGGAGCAAAATGAGTTAATCATAATAAAGTTGATTAGACTAAGAGTGTGTTTGCAAAAACAAAGTGGCCAGGCCTTCCTTGTGACATTAATCAAACATAAAGAGAGGCTTTAACTTGACTTCACAATGAAAGAGAGGAAAACCGTGTTTACTGGAAGTGTTTGGTGATAAGTCCCGGGTCAGAGATCTCTCTTGGTATGTAGGTAATCATCAGTGTCCTGGCTACCTGTAACACATAATGCATCCAACAGGAGTAGTTATGATGAACTTCAAAAAACTTATTTTTAAGCTAACCATCCTAGGATGGCAATGCCGGTCTATCTGTTTACAACTTTGGTCCAGACAGAAATATCTCAAAAACATTCATTGTCCCCAGAGGATGAATCCAAAGGACTTTGGTGAAGTGAAGTGACTTTTCCTCTAGCACCACCATGAGACTGATATTTCTCTGAGTGTCTCAGGGTGGAATGTCTCTACCACTAATGGATAGATTGTCTTAAACTTTGTCAAATACAAGCAAATACCTGTAAAACTAAGGACATTCCCGTCAGCCTCAGCTATTTAGCGCTAACATGCTAAACTAGAGAAACTGGCTTGATAAGATGGATATTTCTGCTGTGGAGAAATTGCCAGGCCTTGATGTTTAAACAGTATGATGTGATGGTGACAGACCTTCTCATCCTCTCTGTACTCAAGCCGTATGGAGTGGTGAACCATACACAGCAACGTGATGATGAAGTAGAACAGAGCCAAGATGCTGTGGAGCCACAGAAATTTGTCCCTGTGAGGCACAAAACACTGTTGTCATTTAAACAGAAATAGATAGTCCAGAGTTGTTGTTTTTTCATGGTTCTGTGCTATTTCATGAGCTTTGAGGTCATTCATGAAGTGTTAGACTTACTTTGAGCTAACATTAGCCAGGGTTGTTCTTCCAAAGTTTTCAGGACTGTCTCCTGTAAAAATAATGCAACATGACAGAGAGTGAGACGTTTAATTTTTTAATTACTTAAAGGAAACCCCTTTTGTCCAGAGGGTGATGCAACAATGAAGCAATGTCACTATTCAGAGAAAACTGTTTCCATTCAATTTAATGAAATCTCTCGTCTCAATGAAATTTCACACAAACATTGTAGTCATGCCTAACTCTGCTGTTTTAATTTGGGCACCCTTTGTTTGCTGTTGCCATGGCAGCCCGTCAATGGGCGTTGGTTTATTTAATGACTATGGTGACACACTGGTCCATAAGATGACAGCCAGCAGTAATAAAAATGTTTCTGTGGACTCGTAGACCCCATAATGGCTCCCGTCGTCACCCTCATATGGAACGGCTTACTCAACAATTCCTACAAAATAAGCACACAACTGCCAAAAGGCATTTCTGATGCTATTTAGCAACTAATTTTCTGCACCATCCCACCCTTGACACCTACATGTGTATGTTAAGAGGAAATGAAGCACTTTCTATTTCTATAATCCTACTTGGAAGTGCTTGTTGAAATGCCACTGGTATGTTAGCAACTCCCAATAGATGACATGCAGCCTTTGTGTATGTAAATAGCAGTAGGCTAGTTTTTCTTCAAAAGGTTTCGAATTAAATTTGATTTTAATCAAATTTAATTTATTGTTACAAAACTCATCTTCACCACAGATTGTTAAGCTAAAGCTAAAGTTTCTGAGCATTTAACCAATAAATCCTTTGGTTTGTAGATGTGTGTGATAGTCTCTGTGTGGCCTGGCTTCTCTCCTTGCGAGCCCCATGTGTCTCTCCTTAGGTTAAGGATATCCCTCAGCTTTTCAAACAGTCGGCCAGCTAGACCATCATATAGGGACCGAAATACCCAGGAGGTTCCCGGAAAAGTTGACCGGCAGGATTACGGCCAAAGACAGCAGGCAAACTACTGTCATGAGAAGGATGATGTGGCGCTGGAAAGACAGGTATGTGATGGCATCAATCCCGCATTTGCTACGGATTTCTTCGTCCCTGCAGAAACAGAGAGAGGGGAAACTTTAACAATCTCTTAATCCAAGTGATCCCAAAGTCTGTATGCTACATGACAAAAACAGAGATGCTTCAAATTGTTCAATAATTTCCACACATGCAGATGTGATGATAATCAGAGCTGTGCATTCCTTAATTTAGCATGTGTATGCAGCTCTGTCTATTGCCAGGACAAACGAGCTGACAGCTTATACCTCATCATGAGTAAAACTGTGGCACCACTACTTTGGTGCCAGAAGCTGTGGTTACCAGGCTGGAGGTTCAGGAAACCCAGTCTCATAAAATAGAACAAAAAAAAAAAGCATGAAAAAAAAAAAGAAGAAAAGAGGTGCACGCTGTTCTCATTGTAGCCCACACATTGCGAACTCACAGGGTGGGTTTGCACTTTCCCAGAGATCCCAGGGTGAGCCACTGGCATGAGAGCTAAAAACAGAAGCACCCAAACTCCACCATAATACTATGGAAACCATGGTGACTGTGAAAATCGTCTTTTTACAGGCCTAAATCTGTTGTGTGCTGTCAGACTCGAGCAAGTGCAAATAGTCAACGGGAAACCACAGCACCAGTGGTCACATGGGCCCAGACTCGTTTGTTTTTCCTGCTAAATGAGATATAACACGCGACTTTACATGTGACGGTGACTTTGAAGACAGAGGGCCAATAAAAGGGTGGGAGCTAAGATGAGAGAAGGGCAAAATAATTACAAGGGCAAGTACTTTTTGTACTTACTTCATATGGTAAAGTGACGAGAGCCACGAGCAGAAGCCCTGGAAGGAGAGGAGAATCAAAGAAACATCCAATGGATTTGTTATTAAAGATAATGAATAACACATGTATGCAAGTCTGTGCACACCACATCTGGCTACATGCATCCACTATTTGCATAGTAATAAGGTCTGCAGCGTGGCTCAGAGATGGAGATTTAATAAGTCTAGCCTGGAGCAGTAACCACTTTAGTGCAGCCTCAGCTTTGTGTAGGCACAGGGCGATGACTCAAGTCTGACTCTTTGTCTTACACCATTATAAACATGCAGGGAGTGACCTTAGTCTATCACACAGGTGTCATAGAGTCATAGTGCAGCTGAGACATGACCCAAACTTTCTTCTTACAACAGCTGACACAGTGCCATCTTATACAAGTGGGCTTTATTATAGAAGTGCAGCATGCTGCATTTTTAGACATCAATATATCATTGACTAATCAGCTGTGACAGGTTGGCATAATTACTGAAGATAAATGAAAACATTCTACATTTCCCACAATGCCTGAAGTCAACTGGAGTCTGTCAGTCTTCTAGTCAAATGCTGTGCCTGTTCACCAAAATTACACTATTTTAGTGATATTAAAGGTACCCTGTGGAGATTTTAACCCCTAGTGGAGCAGTAGAGCAGTGTCAGGATGAGCAGGTTCCTTTTTTGTTTGTATGTGTTCTACATACTGTATGCACGTGTACAAGCATAGGGTGATGTGAAATCACATTTCTGCTGACTGCAGCGTCACCTTTTACCTGTGACACACAACTTTTAGTGTCCTTGTAGCCATGAAAAAAGCATTTTAAGGATATACTACAAACTAATATACAAGCAAAATAATAAGGGTCTTCCAACCTTCCTGTGTGGTGAGGTGTTTGCAGTAAACTAAACAAAAGGACAGCAGGGTGACAGTGCAGGTTATGGAGGCAGGCAGGTGAACAAAGAAAGAGCATTGAAGGGGAAAAAGCAAAACAGATATGTAGAGAAAATGAAATCCGTTACCTGCTGAGGCTGGAAATTATGAGTGCTGAGCTTAAATGTTTTAAAACCAAACCAACAAGCTAAAATATGCTAAAAATGCTCAGTATAGCTGAGAAGACCTGCAGGGTTGATTATTCTCAGTAGTTTTGCCACTATGGGTGAGCCCTTTCACATTACACATAGTTTGATCAATTGTTAATTAAAACCATTAACTACAGCAGCTGTAAAGTAAGGCTGTAGAAAAGAACCACACTCAGAATGTAAACAATGCTTGTTTCAACACATAAAATAGACTTTGCAAATATTTACGAGGTAAGAAATACATTCAGCATTTTTGTTAGACCTTTAGGACACATTAATGTGTTTTGCTGAGAGAGGCTGGCTGTAAAGAAAACTGTGTTTGTGGGCACCTTTAATTAATTTGAAAGTGCTATCAAGGGGCTCTTTGTTGCTTCTGGGAGCTGATGATAAACTCCAATGAAAAAGCCAAACTGAACAAAACTCACCATGTCCTTGGTCTCAGAGTCGGAGGGGCTGGACTCTGACGGAGACTTCTCTTTCTCACTTGGTTCTCCATAAAACAAGGATGTGAGACTGAATTGGGAAGACAAGATAAACAAAGAAATAGAAAGATCATCGTATTGATTGTGGCCTGACAAGGCCTCATCAATATGTCCCATATTTTACTCAGTGTTGTAAATGAGATGTGTAATGTAACTGCTGCAGACAGTCCCACAGTACCTGTCTATATTCAATCCCTGACAGAAGACATAAAACACATACAGTACGGTCCAATCTAATAAAGCCTGTGTAATGATTTAATTTGTGGATACTTCCTTGTGGGCTGTAGCACTGACAGTTCGACAGTGTGTCAAATTAAGCAGCATTATTGAATAAGTATGAGGACCGCTTGGCAAAACACACAGATGCTGCTTGCTCTCGGATGCAATGAAGACACTGCCGGTCAGGCAGAACTAATCAACCCCGCAATCCCCTGGAAAGGAGACTCCGGTCAAGCAGAGGAGAACCGCTGCAGCCTCATGCAGACTGCTAGCAGGACCTTCACTTTTTTTTGTAACCCTAAAGGTATCTGAATAAGTGCTGAAACAATTATTCAATTTGTCCATCTGCAAGAAATTCACAACATTTTTGATAATTGATTAAATGTTTAAAGGATAAGTGTGTATTGATATTCTATATTTTTCTTACTATCAACAGATCCCATGAAAACACCAAACAGTGAATTATCCTAACAAGTATGTCTGTGTATCCAAAGTTTATTCTTTTGTCCTGTAAATACTCACACAAATGTGTGTTGATCTGCAGCTGAAAATAGTTCCACACAAATGCAATATTTACTTATTATATGTTACTAATTTATGCGTGTGTAACCTTTGCTAATAACTACTGCGTCTAGCTGTTTTAGGAGATTATTGAACATTTTATAAAACTGAAACTTATAGTTGTGATCTGTTTTAAAGATTTACCTCTCTACTATGAATCAATGGAGACAGAGTAAAAAAAGCTGGAAAGCATTGAAAGACGGACTAACACATTGTTTGTTTTGATCTTTTCATGGGATTTATTGTCAATAAGAAAAATATAGAATAACTCCAGCCTCCCAGGCGTGCCCTTTAAGATATTTTTCAAGAGTAAATGCCGTGCAGTGCAAGACACGGAACCTAAATTTGCTCCTGATGGCTGCCATCAGTGTGTGTATGTGTATGTGTATGTGAATGGGTGAATGAGAGTCAAATACAATGAGAGAATCCCTTTGAGAGATCTTTGGATAAAAGCACTATATAAAGGCAGCCATTTACCAATCAAACAAATAAAATCACTAATAATTACAAATAATCACTAGATTAATTAATACTACCCTAATTTTAAAATACCATTCCATCCAAAGCAGTCTGTATTTACTTATACTGTGTGTGTGTAAGTCTGGCCTGTATTAACACATTTTTTGCATAAAATGCATAAAAACATTGCTGATGCCATGATCAGTGACACTTCAGGTATTTGCTTTCCTCACAGCACCATTTGTACTCAGCAGGGGGAGCTGGAGGCTTCTGGATCAGGACCCAGGAGTGGTTCCACTGAGAATTACTTCTCCATCTTAAATGTTAACATGGCTCACAGACCAGCGAGTGCATCTGATTATTAGTGTAGGACAGCGAGTGATGCATTTACCTGTCGTTTTCCATCAGCAGAGCCAGGCGGCCATAGTCCCATGCAGCCTTCCTCAGACAGGAGAAGATGATCAACAGGAACTGTAACAGAACAAGAACATGAATCTGATTTACACGTCCTCATCTGCTCTATGCTTAGTATTATCCAAAACCTTCCCATACTGCTTGATTTGAAAGCCGAGGCCCGTCTCTACATTTTCATAAAAAGCCAACAAATAATGGGTTCAAAATGCAGCAGCAATAATGAGCCATCTTCTTTCTTTAAAGTAGTACGTGGTTGTCTTGGAAACTACCAGAGACAGGTCAGCATGCACATGTGAACACACGCTGTGTACTAATGACGAATGATTGTGGTCAATAGCAAGAATAAATCTGAAGAGCCTTCATTCTGCCACAAATGGAGAGCTAAACTCTGAAATCACATGACGTGAAAAGACTCTATTCAACGACATATTATACTAGAGTACACAATAGTGGATTCAGGCTGAACAGCCCTGGTTAAATACTGGGTGAAGATGGATGAATGTTGACAAATGCAAATTGAGTAAAAGTGCTGATTAATGTTTGATTTTAATTACAGCATTAAATAATTTACTCGTTTAAGTTTAGAAGACATTTGGTTTATTGGGCACGGGTGACAGCCATTGTAATAAGATGAACGCTCCTATAAATGATTCATTCTTTAGTGATCTAGGTGAGTCATGCATAGACAATCACGGCATCCTCGACTGAGGTTTGTAGATGAATAATCAGCCCGTGTTCACATTAGCAGTCAGGGCCCAAACTCCGTCTTTAAATAAGAATCTCTCCATTATCTCACTGTTTTCTGGGTGTCCTTCTCCGCCCTGTTGTTTTATTTCATTTGGTCTTGATGCGTGGGCATGCTCTCCTAAAGTCCCACACATGATTTATTCTGTATGATGGTGGGATTGATGCAGAGGCGTGCTCCCGCCACCTGGGGGTGAAGCATGTTTTGACTCATGCTTGTCATTAAGAGACTCAACCCTCTATGTTGTCTTGACAACCAGGCGGTGATAAAATGAGCCAATTAAAACACGGAGGTGGCAGATTGAGAGTGATATCAGTGCAGAGATCAAACTTGACAAGCCTGACAGTGGATCTGAGGTAGCTGACAAGTGAAATCGGAAGCCTATTATTATCTGAAGATATAAGGAAAAATATGCACACTAAGTTTGTAAACAGCGTATACATACTACGCACTATGTGAAATGACAGTTGCAGCTTTAATGCAAGACATGCACATAATGTGTGTTTGCATTTGTGGGTGTTCTTGGACATTATATTGAGATCCAAAAGCCCTGACAAGAAGGAGACAAATTAAAAACTCCACTGTGTTTTGAAAGGCAATGGCTTAATGTAAAGTTTGAGTTTGTAAAAGCAAAAGAATATGAAATAATATACAATATATATACACACTGTATATTATAATAACAAATATCCAGTATAGGTTTTGTGACATTTACTGTTGTTTGCTCAACGTGTAATTCAAAGTGTTCCTATTGTTTTTTTAATTGATTAAATGGAGCCTATCACAGCATGCATTGGGTGAGAGGCAGGGTACAACCTGGACATGTCACCAGTCCATCATATAGACAGACAAACATTCAGAATTCACACCAGGAGCAGTTTAAAAACCCCAATTAACCTAACCACGTGTCTTTAGACTGTCGGAGAAATGCAAAATAGTTTGGATATTTTCATACAATTTTTTCTGGAGGAAACCCAGAGAGGCCGCAGCACAGAGTTTGACCTCAGGGCATTTGCAATTCTAAAGTCATAGTTAATTTTTTGGGTCATCAAATTGTGAAGTATGTTTGACTCACAAATTAAGCCATAATTTAAAGAGTTGAAAATGGGACTGCCTTCCTTCTGTGGTAACATCACTGATGCAGCGCACAGGATGAAACAAACCTTTAAGAGCATTCGGAAACATGAATAACTCAGATGTTTACTGTCTAGACTGGTCTTCTATTGAAACTGAATGGTCAAATACGAAGCAGTAGAGGCCAAGGTATCCTGTATGGGTGAAGCTCTAAAAACACTGGAGAATCAATTCCCATAATGTAACCCTTTTGCAACTTTCATTATACCCTTTATCCCTCCATCTTTCAGTTAAAAATATGTAGTCTTCAAATCCAAGATAAGATGACTGTGATGACTTCCTCAGGGGAAAGCCCCTCCAGAGTCTAAGAGCACATTATACAACTGTTTTCACAGGCTGAGTAAACAAACCGAGTGAACTGATCTCATATCTAAAATAGATGGAGTGCAACTGTAAGTTAAGTTATGAAAAATGTCAGTCAGCCAATGGAGATACATATTCACAGTCTTATATAATATACTGTATAAACTTGACATTGACCATGCCTAACTTAGATTTAGGATCAAGTGTTGGTTAGTATGAAGGCAAAAGGTTAAGGCTTTAGTACCTGTAGTACATTTTAGTACACACACAATGTGTGTGTGTGTGTTGACATGTATGTGTGCATTCATTTTACATATCCATGAGTGCTCCTGATGCTGCTGTTGTGTCTATTGTCATCAAGAGTAGAGTGAAGTGCTTGAGACAGGATGTCCATTAGATACAGTATTTTTGCAGAAACAGCCCTCTGACCATGTATCACCTCTTGTCTGTCCAAAATATCTCAACAGGGTGTTGGCAGCTTCGGATATATTCAGAAACCTTGTTGTCAAGGCCATCTAAGCTGCACCAGAACACAAGCTTACTGTTAAAGACCACAAACATGGTTTTAACAATAACTTGATTTATTGATTTTCCAGTGAACAAAAAATGAAATTACTATTTTGATAATTTATATTATTTAATCATAGTTTTTTTTTATCAAAAGCTGCAAAACAAATCCCTGTTTTCAACTTCCCAAACGAGTACATTTTCTGGTTCATTTAGTCTTCTGTGATAGTGAACTGAATATCTTTTGGTTTTGGACTGTTGGTCACATAAAATAGACATTTCAAGACATTACCATGGGCTTTGTCAGTAATCAGTAATACAATAATCGTTAGCTGCCGCCATTATTCTAACGTTCCTTTATTTGCCTAACATACGAAAACTAAACTGCTTTGGCTATAATAGAGTGGGACTATAGGAAAATTACATTTTGAAAGCTGTTGTATTGTGTATATTATTGGCTGAGTGGATGTGTGTGAGTCTGTACCATCCAGAGCACCACATTGATGGCGAGGACTGTGGGCACCCCTCCAAATGGCAGACCCTGGAGGACGCTGCTGCGAGAGTGGGCGCGGTAGCATCTCTCAGCTGTGCTGTTTTCTTCCCCAAACGAGTCCAGGAA
>JAVQJD010095219.1:0-12672 GCA_036023655.1 Nannoperca australis | reverse complement strand
GTGTGCTCTAGTTTATATTACTCTCTCAGAGAGAATATCACACACACACACACACACACACACACACACACACACACACACACACACACACACACACACACACACACACACTATTTCTAACACCTACAAGGCATAAAATACATCCCATACCATCAACAGCAACCCACTCAGAGGATTGAGGACATGCACGGGGCACAGAGCCCCATCCCACATTAACCAAACACAGAGAGCTCTCCTCTCTTGGCCTCACTGGAACATAATCTCTCAAACACTGCTTATGATCATGAAAACAGAGTAAAAAGGGAAAACAACAAAACAAGACAGTCATTGATACATTGATACAATTTCATGCCATAATGGAAATCAGTGTGTATAAATGTACTCTATTTGTAAATGTATGATTACAGGCCTTTTCATGTATGTATAACTCCACTTAAGGGCATTTATTATAGCAAGTAGCACCTAAATTGAAATGCCTTTTAGTATTTATTTGCTGCTGCATTTCTGCTGACATCATACTGCAGTGTCCAACTTCCTGTGGCGGGTGTTCTTACAAAGCCGCTTCGTAAACACACGTTACTTGTGGAGCTAATTTGATTCAGATGAGGAGATTTATATGTGCAGAGCCGAGAAGACTAGGGAGGTTGTTTTTTTTTTGAAGGGTAGAATCGTCAATTATTTCGGAACAGATGGGTCTCAAAGTGCAATTGAATTTGATTATCGCCTCAATGGAATACATAATGAAAGAGCCCTAATTTGAAGAGAAAGTTATGAGAAGGCCATTTCAATTACTCCACATGCTAAACTTGGGTACCAGCCCCACAAACAGACTCAGGCACTCAGATGATTTTCTATTTCTTATTTTCTTTCTCTCTTTCTTCCCCTTTAATGACAACCGGAGTGAATCATGATGAGCACAACTGTTTATTTGCTTGTTTCTGAAATCTGCCCCAGCTGTATTCTTGAAAGCGCGGTGCTTTTGTCATTGTTAATTGATTACCACTTTTCATGAAATACTACTTTGTTTTTCGTTCTATTATCGACACGCTTGTTCAAATAATAACAGGCTTGGCAACTCAACTCTTAAAAATCATTTGACAGAATCGGAGTAAAGAATTGTCTGTGGTGCCAGCATTTAACACATTATTACAGAAGCTTTCAGATGTTTTGTCCAAAAACTTTCAAATCCTGACAACCTGTCAAGTATGATTGCTCCACTAACAGTTCCTTTACTTAACTTGTGATTGACAAGATACATTTTTAGCATTTTTCTTCTCTTGGGTTCAAGAGTTCATATTGATTAAGGTTTCGAAGAACTTATTACATCTAATTTTAGAATTGGGTTGTGTTAAAATTTTTAAGGTTCAGAAGTTGTTCCTCCGTCTTTAATGCACCAACACAACGATCACTCTTTCCTCCTAAATACACTTTTAAAGACTTAATTGCTGACGTGTGGACTGGCTGTTTAACATAGCCTTTAAAATAGTATGTATGGAAACAGAAATCTGCTACATCTCAGCATGCAATGAGATGTGACTTCCTGTCCTACCTGTTTACAGGTGTAGGGGAGTAATACTGCTTATGTGAAAACACTTGCATAAAGCTTACAAGACCTCTGTAGCCCACTCCTCATTTCTGCTGGCAGCTAAAGACTCAAGTTTTCATTAGATCTATCTAACTGAACATAATGTCAGTGGTATAAAATATTTCCCTCTGGCAAAGTAAACATACTCTTTTTAATTGAATATGTAAGTCAGACTAAGAGACTCCTTAAAGGTCCACAGATTCCTCACTGCTGATTTAATCTGAAACAATTAGCCTACTTAAACAATACCATTCTTAAAATAAAGAACTTCTCAAGCACTACTTCTACTGGAGTAACAATTGTACTGGTCCCTGAAGTCAAGCACCAGCTTCACCCAAACTCAACGAGGAACAGTCCAGACAGATGGTGATGACCCAGTGCGAGTGGCCTCCCACTATGCCCGATAACAAGTTTCTTGTGCTATATAGGGCAACCATGACTGTAAACACACAAGCCTCAAGTGGAGCGAACAGGTGGCCCTCCACATAGGACCAATGGTCACGTTACGTTATGTGGAAACGCTCCAGTCTTTTCTTTGCTTGATACCACCTGATGGCCTTCAAATCTGTTGACGGAGAAAATATCAAAGCGGAGCTGCTTCTGGGAAATCAAATCCAGAGATTTGCACCCAAACATTGCTGCTGAGCAACCCCAGCATGAAGCATTGGCTCCAGTCTAGAGGGAGCACCATCCAAAAGCATCAAATCACCCTCAGTATCTTTAAGTTCATTTCCTCTGTGCTGCTTCACAATGACGAAGAGCTAGCCTAGTTTGGAGCTCTTTTCTCATTCCAGTAATTTCCTCCATGTATTTGTTTTCCGCGGCAGTATCCTCTGGTGGGGGGGAGATGATAATGTCAGAAAGAAGGAAAGTGATGGTCTGCCTGGTGTTTATACAAGACTTTGGCATTTGTTGTCATTGGGTCTGTCGTCATTGGCATGCAAGTTGCCACAGAGCCCCTTTCCATCCTCCACACGCACTCCCTCCCCACTCTGACCCATATAGGTGCTTTGAACCGCTGGCAGGCCCGACAAGATTATCTGGGCCCCCTTCCCAGGAAGACCATTGGGATGTGGGTGCGGGGTGGTGTGTAAGCGTGCTGTCAGCCTCTGCATGTGCATGTGTATGTGCAAGGCTGCTGCAGTTTTGACAGCAATTGCTGAAAGAGATGTAAGGTTTAGTGGTTCTCTTCTTCACTGTCACTGAAGGTTCAAGGAGGAGGATACGGAGGATTTTTGGATTGAGTCTCTCCTAGGATTATTCCATTTTATTGATTCTCAGCATGACTATATCACAAGCTATTTCTGAGGGTTAACAAAACCAGTGTACCTTGATACACCCAGGGTTCACCATGCCACACTGTGAGAAGCCTCTATGCAGTAATATAAAGGAAGCGATTAAGTTAGAAAACCAAACAAAGTTTCTTCCCTAACTGTGAGGCCTGTTTGCTCTCTCTTCCATCTTGATTACATAATCCCCAGATTAATTAGCTGTGTGTTTCAGTCACTTCCTGTAGCGCGACCCTCAAATCGGCTCCCTTCGCAATCTGGCCTATCGACTTACAGGGTGCCAGAGCTTTTTTCTTTGAAGGCCTCTTTAGCTTCAGAGGAAAAAGAACTCTCTGATCTGACGGCTAGAGGAAAGGGCCCCTGCCGTGTGCCGTTACAGACTGATAAAAACCTAGAAAAACAACAGTTGGGTAACACACATACAGGGGGGATAAAATTAAGAATAATTTGGTTGTAAAAACAAGAGGTGATATGGAACAATGACAGTCTGGCTCCTTTGGTAATTTCCTGTCGGCGTTCATTCGTGTGATGTGGTCGTGACTGTTCTGCCGGGATCAATCAAACCTGTGAGCAGATGGGATCGCACTCCTCCAGTGGACTGGGGATTGTCTATGTTTTTTCAGAGACGGTAATTGGCCCGCTATGTCATGGACCGAGGCATGCTAACAGCCACTGCCACTGCTGCTGTGCAGCGACAACACGTGTCTTTCTGCTTTGTATGTGGTACCTGTGCTACAGGCTCCATTTCATATCAACTCAAAGTTGTGTTAAACGTTGCTGTAATTAATACGCTGTGATGGCAGTCTATTTCAATAAGGAAAAACACATTTCAGGAGGGCAAACAAAGCAAGCGAAGAAATGCAACATTAACTTTGGCACTCTCATTAATCTGTAACACGACTGTAACAGCTCCCCCCCCAAACACACACACACACACTGAGGCACAAACTCTGTGCTGTATTTTCTAATAGGGCTTGCATTTAGGTGAGGAAAGCTTGTGTGGATAAATGGAACCGTATGTGGGAGACGACTCAGCAAGCTGTATAAAAGAAACCCAGAGAAATTGCATGTGTACTGTGTGTGTGTGTGTGTGTGTGTGTGTGTGTTTGTGGTGCTCAGATGCCGGGCATTTCAAAGCTTTGATGTTGGAGCTCCTAAATGAGGGCCACCAGAGGTCCAGACTAATGGGACATCATGGGGAGATTAGAGGCCAAGCGTAGCAGGCTGACTACACAGCATTATGTATGTATGTATGTGACAGAGAAAGAGAGCGAGAGCATGAGCTTGTGTGTGCATGTGTGATTCCCCGTGTGTATTATTTTTCCAATTAAAAGTAAAAGTTTGTCTCTAAGACTCAGATGGAGTTGGTGGGTAATTGGACAGGAAGTATTTAGTTGTGTTCACAAGTTTTGCAGGAATGTCAGTAATGCTAAGAAAACATAGCATCAATCAAACATTTGAGTTCTTTTAGATATAAATGTATCACAGGGCGGAGGTGGCTCAGGAGGTAGAGCGGGTCCCTCTCTTCCTGTCCACACGAAGTGTCGAAGTGTCCTTGGGCAAGACAGTGAACCCCGAGCACCTTGCATGGCAGCTTGGTCGCCATTGGTGTGTGAATGTGTGTGTGAATGGGTGAATGACATCAAGGAAGCTTTTTCTTCAGTATGGTATAAATCCTTTATTAAATAATCATAACAATAATTATAATAACAATCATAAAAAGAGCATTTCTGTACAATGACCCCTTTAAAACAACAACAGCAGTCCGAGCAGTGTGAAAGGGAGGGGGGGGGGGGTCCTGTCCTTTTACGTGTTTGGTCCTCCCAGGCAGAAGGGGGCGCTGTGACTGTCACTGTCAGCGTCAAATTACTGTATCTGATACCGGCTCCAAAGGCAAGCTGGATCCCCGAGGCTCCAAGGCACTTTGAAGAGAGTCAGTGGGGTCCAGAGAAGCGGGCCTCAGAGGAGGGGTGTGTGTGTGTGTGTGTGTGTGTGTTCACGGTGAGGGTAAATGGGATGAAATGTTGAGTGCATGTGTGTGTTAGTGAATCCATGGTGTCAAATACTCTCAGCAGCAGTGTGTGTGTGTGTGTGTGTGTGTGTGTGTCCAAGGTTTCATGTGTTTCAGGGAGATAGGGTGTGTATTCATGCTATGTATATACATCTGTATATACAAGTGAAGTAATGTTTGCATGGGAGGGAACTCTGAGATGTTTTCTCTCACCCTCTCCTTCTCATGGCTTATGAGTCCATTCAGAGCTTGCAAGACAAGATCCTTTCTGATTGGTTCAAAAGCGTCCCAAATAATGCCCGCCTTGCTGTGCGAGAGCCGGCATGAAGAAACCAAAACAAAAGAAACTTCAGAAAATAGGCCAGAATTAGCCAGTAGGTTGAGGTGGGGGTGTGTGTGTGATCTGTGTGTATGTGTGAGTTGGGGGGGAGTAGGTCCTTTAAATCATGGCTTTTGAGGTCCACATGTAAAAAGAGAGAGAGATAAAGTCCTCCTCTCTTCTCTTGGTGTCGCCTCAACGTTCCTGTTTTCAACATTTCCGAGAACAGTTTGCTTTTAAGGCTTGTTGTGTGTCCGGGCACACAGTCAGTCAGTCGATTGAGAAGAGCTGTTTCTGGCTGTGCATTTGCTTTTGATCCCATTTGTTTTTTTTTGTTCTCGCGAAAGCAGAACATCGCCCCTGTGAGAGAGCAGCAGGGGATTTCAGTGCTCGTCAGTCTTAGTCTCTCTCAGTTTCTCTTTGTTTCTCTTTCTTCAGTGGTTTGCAGTCTCTGCCCTTACCAGCAATCCATAGGTTGCACCGACCAAAGCTCCTTGACCTTTCACCATTAACCACAATGTAAACATGACCTTCTCTTTGACAGGAACCAGTAACAACAGTCTCCGACAACTAAATCTAACAATAACTCTCTCTGTCGTTAAAAGAATGTGTTAAAATGCCCCCCCTCCCCACCTCTACGCACACATACACTTTCTTTGCCTCTTTTTTTTTTGTCTACTTATCTGCCATCACAGACTGCCAATAGGCCAGAACGAAAACATTAAACAGAAAGAGTGACCGAGCAGAAAGACAAACTTGATGGACGTCTGTGACAAAAAATACCACAGACTGTCAGGAAGTAAGAGGATAACTGAGGCTGATGGGTAGCAGAGTCTACAACGGAACAAAAAAAAGCCAACGGGCCACACAAAGGAGCTAAGTTCTAGGCCACTGTGTTCACATGTGATCGAAAAGACGCTTTCTAAGCACGTTCCTAACCTACCACCTTTCCAACACAATGTGTTCTGACTCAGTATGTGTAGCTTACAGTATCCAGTTTCAAAACTAGACCTCTTACAAATCTAGGATGCATTTATAAACAGTTCTCTTTTGGTGGAGCAGGAATCTTGTAATTGATATGTGTAGATATTTATTATTTGAGGCCTGAACATCCCCACAATGGAACGATCCATCTGGATTACACCATTCTGTCTCTGGTTTGTTCTTTCACCACAAAAACTACCAACACTGGACTGTGCCACATTTTCCAAGCAGGAAACGAGTTCTCATCTGAGCAAAAAAGTGGCTTTCTCATTGTCCATGTGTCCATGGATCTTGCACCACTGAGGAAGTAAACTGATGCTAAAGTGAACTGGAGGAAATGAAGAAAATAGTGAGAGGTTTTCACAAAATGGCTGTATCTCTCGCTCTCGTGCCTTCTCCTTTTGTGTTTCCTCTCTCGGCCTCCTCACGCCTCGGTGCAGCAGCGCTGTTGGTTCAGTTTGACCTTGTGCTTGAGGCCGTCGTACAGTTCGAAGTTGTAGTTCTCCAAGGTGGTGGAGGAGCGTGACGACAGGCCGCTGTAGGAGCAAGTGCAGTACAGGAGGAGGCCGGCGCAGACCGCCCCGAGCAGGACGCCCAGGGAGCTCATGACGATGATGGTGACCAGGATGGGGTCCAGGGTGTACAACCACGAGTTGTCCTTTTCTGAGACGCGGGTCACCGGAGGCTCAGACGACGGGGATGCTGTGTTCCACTCTGGGTACTGCAAAACTGTGACAGGAAGGGGAGGAGGGAGTGTCCAGTGAGAACATTTTGAATTAGCTTTTGTTTTCTTATAATGTGGCAAATAGGACTAAACTTCTGTTATGCAGAGTTCCTCGTGACTTACCTCCACCTTGTTGGTCTCTGCCACTGTAAAGTCGTCCATCTCCAAATTCATTGGGTCTCTTAACTGTCAGAGAGAAGCACAGGAAACACTGTCTTTAAGCATCAAGCTAATTCGACACGTAATTATGGTTACATGGCACAGCAAGTGCACCAAAGGATGGTGCTAGGGTGCAGAAGAGACTCGTCTCACAATTATAGATTTTAAGTTGCAACATATTTGTATTATTTTATTGAATAATTGGCTGTTTCTGGTTCCAATTTAATACCTTTCTAAATGTCAGCAATAACAGGTGGCACTGGTCATGATTTTGTGGATCCACACAAATATTTAGTGATAAATAACCCTCTGGATATTGACTACTTAGAGATGTGACATCCATACACACAAGTCTCAGAATAGAAATAGAATAGAAAAATATGACTTTATTAATAGAGAAAGATCATTATGATACATTCCTGTTAAACACAGTCATCACATAGCATACTGATGGTATAAGACTGTTCATTCCATGTGAATAAAGATGCAAACATGTCAACATCAAATCAACAATACCCATCGTTATCACCTTTAAAATCATCGACACTACTTCTGTCAAGTTTAAGAGTGGTGTATAAGATGTTCAAAGAAAGAAAAAACTAAAGAACAAATGGCAACAAATGGTAACATTTAAGAAGTGCTCGTCTCGCTTTCCACTCTGTGAAGCTCACGGCACTGCCAGGCAGTGTGAGCTGAAAACTGACATGTATGTGAGTGTCTGAATTGGAAGATTACAAGTGTGGTAAAACTAGTAATGGCTGCAGCACTTTAGTTGAGCCCAATAGCTCAAGTGTACTTATGATGAGTTTTCTTTTCACTTAGTGTGTGTATGTGCGTGCATTTGTGTCTATGTTTTTTCGTGTCTATGCTTGCTGCTCTTGGCGAGCATGCAGGAGGGGGAGTAACTGCTTGGCAAGGCACACGTTTAGATCCGGAGGTCTTTGATGGCCAATGGCGTTATAAATACTGTTTCCAGGGCAACTGAAGTTGACAGGTGATTGGGCGACAGAGGTGCGGTAGATGGGAGGGGAAAGTGCTTACAGCCTTAATAAATGTTATCTGTCCATTAACTAATTACAACTATTAGAGGCTTGGAGCAAAACGGTGTCGAGATGGACCAAGTAGGGTGTCCAATCCCTCCTCCCAACTTGATTTAAAAGCACATAGCGAGAGCGTGCCAAAACCCCTCCTTTTTCCACTCGGGAGAGAAAAGTTCAGCTTCTAAATTGTGGCAACCAATCGAGGTGCATTCTGCTGAGCTGTGGGATAGTAGGTGATGGATTTTTTGCTGGTGTGACAGGTCACGAAAGCACAGGCCTGGTTAAGCCACAGAGTGAAGACCTCAATTTCATTCAATCCAGGTTGTTAAATTGAGCTCGTGTCAAATCCCACCACCTCTGTACCGACTGATGAGAGAGAAATTGGTGACAATTTGTCTTTGTCAGAGTTTTGAGAAGTTTCACAATAAAATAGGCTTTTAGATCCCAGATATGTTAAATATTAGTAAGAGGTGCCTTAGGTATGTCTTATTTTATGTTAACAGCCATTCATAGGGTCTTATGGCACTAAAGGAAGAACTATCAATAGATGGAGCTCTGCTCTGGTTTTCATAATGTCTTGGATCCCTCTCAATGGTGCACATATACAGCATAGCACTGCACTTATGGCTTCCAGCTGGTCCAGCGGCATTGTGGGATTTGAATAAATCAAGAAAGAAGTGGTGATGGCAGACAGCTGTGTCTATTTACAACCCTAAAAACAACAAGCACATATTCCCACTGAAAACACAACAAGGCATGGCTCGCATGGCTTTCATTTGGGCAGCTCAAAGACACGGGGAACATCGGGAGTGGGTGGTATGAAGCATAAATGGGAGTGGAACAACGTGCTTTATTACGCCAGAGAATCAAGATGAAACACTAAACACTGAAGACGGCTGCATCCATCACTGACTGATGCCTTTATCAGGAGAAGACAAGACGTTCAATCAAACGAGCTGGTTATCTCCATTTGTGATGCAGGACTTAAAGTATGATGGATTTGCATTCCTTTGTTTTTAAATGTGCACATGCTCTGTTGAAAAGGACAATGGAACGATTTTTTTCTCCTTTCTCGTTACAACACCCTCACTATTGGTAGTCACTCATATCACAGCTATCTCGTGTTGTTATTACAGAGATACCAAGCGCTTTATTTTCTGGGGCTTGCCAGATCATTTCCACAGCTCACACATTGAATGCCTCTCAGGCTAACTGTTTTCTCCTCTCTCTCTCAGCACTGCAGAGCTCCTCATGTCTCTGGGGTCTTGTTTTAGCCTGTGGTTTGGCAGCCCTGGCTGGCTCTCGCAGCGGAACCAGCTCGACCCCCTCCTCTTTCCAGCCCACACATGTCTGCGTGTATGTCCATGCTGGGGTCATTTCAGGAGGACCGTTGGGGCTATGAGGAGCCAGACGGCACTCAATGGCCCGAAACAAGCTGTTCAGATAAATAACTTACGCAGACTTCAGTCCTCTCATCAGGAGCAGCATAGTGTGAAATGTCAACAGCAAACTCCTTAATGGAACAAAGAACAAAACAGCAACCGAAGCTACATCCATTAGAGGCAGAGAGAGAGCACAGTGTTTCTTTGCAAATGTTCTCCTGGCAGTTTAGGGCAATGCCTGTGTCATCATCACCCTTGCAACTGTAAACTAAATGAGGGAGGGCTTCGTCAAGTGGAGGTTCTGTCAATCTTGCAGCATCACGACAAACACTGCCACTGACATCACAAGTTGGCGTCCTGCTCTGCCAAACACAACGCAACTAAGTGCTTCTTTTCAGCAGAGGGTACGGTGTCGGTCCCGGCTGTCCAGCCTCACTGTCAGGACTGGCTCCACCCCTGGGGCGGCCATACTGGAGGACCAGTTAGAATACTGGAAGCACTGCGAGGAGCTGTGATAGGCCACTGACAGCTGGCTCTTCTTGGTGGCCAGATGTTGTCGGCAGCAACAGAGGGCTCTGACCAAGATGGCCACCGCCAGGAGAAGGAGGGCACCCCCGGCGGCCATTATGTAATACCAGTGGATGGGCAAGGGAGGCACAGGAACGCCTCCCCCTGGTGGAAAGATACAGAATAATTGGCCAGTGGGAAAAGAGAGGAGTGGCACTTATTTATTTTTCTACATGTAATTTTCTATTTTCTATCCCTATTGATCTTCATCATACGAACAGCAGGCGTGCACCTCATATGAGCATGCACAAGCATGCCAGTTGCAAAAAGGAAAATAAATCTCCAAGGCCAAAATAAATACAGAAATAAAATGCATCCATTTGTTGTATGTAGCTTGGGTATCAGTTGGAGGACAGATTTTCACACCAAGATCATCAAGAGATTTGGATTGAAATAAGTGCGATGGTTGATCAAATCAAATTCAATGCAATTATTTTTTTTCAAAGCTCCAATGAAATGACTTGGTGTGAAACGAAAGCCAAAATAATTAGTCATAAAAGCACCCACACACATTGAATTAAGGAGCTTCCTCTTCCTGTTTCGCACTGGCACAGGAAGTCACAAACAGCCCCCTGATAAAGTCTCAGAACCATGCATGAATCAGTGGGACACCACATGGGAATCCAAAGCTCCAGAGCCCTCACTGAGCTGATATTGGATTGGGATTTGTTATTTAGCTGGCTTGAGTTGGCAGATTTGTTTTGAGTACATAATTTATTCTGTTCTCTGTTCTTGGTTTTTCATTTTCCTTTTTCTCGTGCATCAGCCTCCTGGCCAGTCCTCTCCTCCTCAAGCCAAGCTCGTCTCCTTGGAGACTATCTCCACAGATCCTATACGCTGCTGTCCCTGGCTTGAACCCCCTTCTCACATTCTTGGTAAGAACCAACTAACCATCTTCCAGGAAGCCTCTACTCCACAAGGTGGCTATGCAAAAAACGAACCCCAGAAGATATTGAAAAGCTAAAAAATAAAGCCCACATGTACCATCCAAACTTGATGTGGAGAGTTGTAAGACCGAGAGAATGTCAAATTGAACTAGAGAAAGTGAAGCAGAGCTTCACTTGCAGCATCCTGATTTTTGGACCGTGTCACATAATTACAGAAGGAAATGGTGCGTGCTCCTGCTACTTCACACTGCACACACTCATTAGACAGAGCTGAGTTAGGGAGAGGAGAGAGACACCCGTGCTTGCCGCTGCTCAGTCACTCTATCTGATTGCTTTTCATTGGGGACACTGGTGTGTATCTGTGTGGTGGTATTAATGTGTGTGTTTGTACATGTTTGTCAAGGGTTAGAGACTCTGTGTGAGTGTGTGTGTGAAGGCGGAGGAGTAGAAAAGCTGGAGAAGTGCACACACATCACATTCGCACTGAAACTGCCAAGCTCTTATCTTATTGGAAGACATTATGGGATGCCAAAACACTAACATCAATCTCATAGAGTCCCCCAGGATGCTCTAAATATTTTTCATGAGGCACACAGTTATTTAAAACCCTTCAGGCTGTGTCGGGGAGCCTAGAACTGAGAATATGTAGCAAGCTTTTCAAATGTCTGACTCCATGAGGTGTGCTTGATTTAGCTTGCCTTGCATGCAGATTTTGCTTTTTTGAGAGTAATCCTTTGTTTCCACTGAGACTGACAAGGTAAAACTAAGGCACAACAGCACATTACTTAAATCATCTATTTTCCAACTGGGTTAGAGTTTGAGAAAATTAATTTGGTATTTGCAAATGTAATCATTTAGATTTTAGCAACAGGTTAAGTATTTGTTTGTGGATGTCTACATGCTGCTGATGACGTGATGAATAACTAGTTTTAAAAATGAATGTAATTTTATTCATCTGGGATCACACGGCTCTAGCAGACTCAGCCTCTGTGTCGCCGGTGAAGGGCTGGTTTGGCCTGATTGTTTAGCAGTTGGTAGTGCCAACAAGCAAAACACCCCGGGCTAGTGCATACTGACGGGTAGGAAGCAAGACCAGAGAGGAAGTGACATCATACCAAAGTCAAACTCACCTGGGTTTTCAGGAGAAAAGGCTGCAAAGGGTTCTGTGAATATAGAAAGAGTCAGGCAGACATAGAGATAGGAACAGAAAGAGAGAGAGACAGAGAGAGAACTGTAAGATAACTTTAAATGCGAGGGAAAAAGTCAGCCAAATGTCACACAAATGTCACAAGACTATCAAACTCCTCCTGAGGAAATTTAAGTTAATTCCTCAGATAACTCGTATGAATTATGGCATTTACTCAGCTCCTTTGCTAGAATGCAATTTCAAACAGAGCAGATTGTGTGAGTTGGGAATTTGAGATGTGCTGTGCTGAGAGTGTATGGGCTGCGTGTATACGTGTGCCCGTGTTTGCAAAGTTCACACATTTCAAGTTGTTTATCTGCAGAGTCCAGTTCAACTGGAGCGGGTAGGGCTTTTTGGCTTGCTGCAAAGGCACAGAGCAGAACCTTCACTTTGATTGCCTGGAATGCAAACACAAAGAACTGGTACGTGTGTCTTAGTGTGTGTTAGATAGTGTATGTGTGTGTGTGTGTGTGTGTGTGTGTGTGGGGGGGGGGGGGGGGGGGTGTGAAAGAATGGTGGAGAACCCATTGGGAACTGGC
>JAVQJD010095215.1:2500-31480 GCA_036023655.1 Nannoperca australis | reverse complement strand
GCCGACTGTTTATCACCGCATGTGAGATGTTTGTATAAGTTAAGCTTTCTCTGCAGCCGTCCTATTCTGCTTTGAATTGCTGTGGTGCAACATTATGCAGAGTTGACCCTGTCCTCAGTGTTAACAGATGAACTGCATGATCAGATCTTGCATGAAAGAGATTTTTAGTCCTATTTTCTATCTTCCTTTGCCACATTTTCCCATTTAAAAGAACCCGTGATTCATTTAAACCGCGTTCTTCAGCCATTTACTGTGAAGGCTTTGCTGTTTTTCCCCTGGCATTAAACATTCTTCCATCTAATTTATATCATGTTAATAAAAGCAAAAGGGGGTTTAAAATTCAAGATGCTAAATTCTTTGTGCAGATATGCATGTATTTAATCTTTCATTAAGCTACTCAGACTGTCAGGAATTGCAAGTGGAGGGTGGTGAGTGTCCTGTAACACTATACTCATCTTCAAACCAACCAGCTGCCAATCATTGGTTACGTATATCGGTGTGTGTTCTGCAACGTTATTGATGAAAATCTAATAATGATTTCTCTCTTTAGTGAATCAGCCAGTGGTTGGCAAACTGTATATCTCAAACGTAACGTCCGAGAGCTTTTCAATCTTCTGGAACGGCACTGAAGGAGAATTTGATGGTTTTACCCTGGAAATAATTGATTCTGATTGGCTGACGGAGCCAAAGGAATATAACATATCCAGCAATGTAAAGTCCCATGACGTGACGGGGCTCAGGCCCAGCACTGACTATGTAGCCTACCTCTATGGGACATACAAGGGATCCCGAACAAGCGCTGTCAGTGTTGTTGCATCAACAGGTATTTAGATTTTGTGTATTTGTCATTAGTGTTACGACGAATAGGGTCATCTGTTCTTCTGTAAAGTTGACCTGGGCCTGTATGCATACATTGGACTTTTAAAAAGAGACAAATACATGCTTTATATTTCCATAAATGAATATATTTTATATTTTCTCTCCCCTGTAGCCGAAGAGCCTGATTTGACCAGGCTAGTTGTTTCTAACGTTACCTCAGACAGATTTTCTCTGTCGTGGCGGACAGGAGAGAAGGCTTTTGATAACTTTATAGTAGAAGTCAGAGAGTCTGCTTTGCCCTCGCAGGCAATGGGGCGCGCTCTGCCTGGAGACGCGCGCTCCACAGTCATGGCCGGGCTCAAAGCGAGCACGCGCTACAACATAAAGCTGTACGCCAGCGCCGGTGGCCAGAACACACGGCCCCTGCTTGATGTAGCCACAACAGGTATCACATCACATGCACTTTTTGGACACCGCGTGTACCGACCGCGCCGTGATGTTCAACCTTTAACTGAAAGGACGTGTTCTTTCTCCTGTTCAGAGGACGTCCCACAGTTGGGGCCCGTAGCTGCTTCATCTGTGGGCCCACATGACCTCAGCTTGTCCTGGAGCACTGTGTCAGGACACTTTGATGGCTTTGTTGTCCGGGTCAGTGACCCCGAGCAGCAGTCTGATACGCTGGAGTTCAGACTGCACGGTGAAGCCCGTAACGTCACCGTCTCTAACTTGATGGATGCGACAGGCTATGATATTGAGCTTTACGGTATCTCCCACGGGCGCCACACTGCCTCTGTGTTAGCCCACGCCGTCACAGGTACTACGTATTTTACTCATATCTTTCAACTCTCGTAGCTTCTAGTTGGAAATGTAAATCGTGTGTTGTAGACATTTTTTAGACATCAAAACCTTTAATGGACCACAGTACCTTTTTGGGGAATATCATCTCAATATCCCAGAATAACTTTTATTTATTACAATTTACAAGAATATCTGTTATCTGCAGGTCTAAAGCCTGGAATACAATAAGAGCACATTTGACATGCATCATTAGTACCTACTGTTTTTACAATCTGGGGTGGTGTTGCATTGCAGTACCACTAATGGCCACTAGTCTCTTTGTTGAGTTCTGTTCAGAAAGGCCAACTGCGACGTCATTTTTCTACAATTTGTTGTCTTCACATCTTGCGAGGTTTGTCGTGTATGTCTTCTCGTGACGCTTCCTCGTGCTCGTTCAGCCTTTGTTCAGCTGTGTTTTGGTTTTGTGGCGCGAGAAGCTTCCGAGAAATGTTTGGGTGAGGAAAGAGAGTTTGTACAGTCTGTAACAGCTCTATGATGCATGCCAAATGCACTCTTTATGTGTTTTGGCCTTTACATTTCGGAGATATTCACTTCAGATGTTCCCACTTTAAATGTGGGGACAACTTCTCACCTGGAAGAACAGATGTTATGGTTTTTGCTTTTGCAACCAATGCACACAATATCCTCCTAATGGAATCTCTCCCACATGTGTTCCCTCTCTCTCACAAACACCCCCCACTCAAAAAAAAAAATCTAAACCCACTCACAGCTCCTTTGCCTAAAGTGGAAAACTTGACCATTTCCAACATAACCCCCTACGGCTTCCGTGTGTCGTGGGAGGTGAGGCAGCAGCTGCAGCAGGAGGAGTTAGCCCCCTCTAGTGGCGGCTTCAGCAGCTTTCACATAGTGGTGACAGACTCTGGCTGGCTGCTGGAGCCTCAGGAGTTCACTGTGCCAGGAAACCAAAGTCACCTGGACATCTGGGGCCTCATCACCGGCATAGGCTATGAGGTCAGGCTGACCGGGCTGTCAGAGTCAGGGCTTCTCTCTCGGCCTCTGACCACAGTGGCTGTGACAGGTACCACTCACAGGGCACTGCAGGGCTCATCTTAGTGCACTTCCTTGTTTTGTTGCAACTACTGAACATATACGATCGTTAAACTTCATGATCCAGTTCTGAAGTTTCACCATCACAACCTGGCAGGTCTATAAAGGCCATCATTCTTCAGTATTTTTGCTTTTTTTGTATTCTAATTTAAAATAATACAAGTTGCCTCAAGATAACATTTTGCATAACAAAGTAGCTCAGTCGTGGTAGATTTTGGTTGGTGCCCTGTTTCGATGGTGAGGCTTCAGCTCAGTATTGTAACCTAACCCTAACTCAGATTTATAACACGACTCTTTTCCAGAATAATCTCCCTTTTCCTTCTCTTTCAAGCGTTGTCTTGGTATGCAGCTTCAGGGGCAGGAGATGTGTGGAGCTCCCGTCTGTTTCTTCTTACCTCCAAAATATGAGCGAACACATTTGTTTGTTTTCATATTTTAAAACGTGTTTTCCTTCAGATTTGTGATTGGCGCTGCACAGATGTCTCTGGACATCTTCTAAAGTTCCTTTTCACCGTGCTGCTACCTTTTATCAATCTGGCCGAAACTCGCTTACAGACCACGGAATAAAAGAAAAGGACAAGTCGGAAAACACTGATAAATCAACGGGACATTCTGAGCATGAAGTGTCTGTTGATTTAATCTCTAATCTTGGTTTTTTTCATCGTCTTTGAATGCACTGAATGCATCGAGGCTGGCCTTGGAGACGCATGGGGACCTCGTCTCGACCAGTGTTTGCTGAAATCCATCCAGCAGATCCTGTAGAGGCTTTTTAACCAACGTGAATCTGTTAACTGACCATAAATAAACATTTACAAAAAGCATCTTGTCTTTTTAATTCGCCTTTGTAGCCCGAGTGCTGTGTTTTTGATTGACACTAACGGACGCCTGAGCATGGCAGAGCGGAGGCGGTGGAGTCTAACTCTTGTCCTCCACCTGGAAACCTTCTTACCTGATCGCTGACTTCTTCCAGTCTGGCGTTTTTGGCCGTCTCTCCAGCGTTGATGAACATGTTGCCGGGAGGAAAAACTCCAAACCCACTGCAACGTTATTGTTTCCTTGTCTAACCAGAGGCTGAGCCGGAGGTGGAGCATCTCTTCGTCTCGGACGTCACGGCGGACAGTTTCCGTCTGTCGTGGACTTCTGATGACGACGTGTTTGACAGATTTGTGATCAAAATAAGAGACGGCAAAAGATTAGCCCATCCCCAAGAGTACAGCGCCCGCGGCGATGAACGCACCAAGGTCCTAAGTGGGCTCATGAGTGGCACTGAGTATGAAATCGAGCTTTATGGTGTCACACTGGACCAGCGCTCCCAGCCCATCACTGGGGTTGCTCAGACAGGTATATGAAAAAGTGCACTTTCTACTATGAATCTTTCTGAGTGTGGAGGAGGACGTCTGCTGTCAGAGATCTGAGCCCGCAGTCCCACTAATCGTCTTCATTCCTCTGGTTTAGGCTGAACTCCATGTCTGACTAATGGAAAACACCATTTCTGGAGATTCGTTTGAATCCTTTTCTTTCAGTGTTTCTTATCTTTAATTCACCTTGTTCTCTTCTGCTTTCCTGTCTGCGCATTTCCACTTGCACTTTTCCAGGCCTGAGCACCCCGAGGGGACTTCACTTCTCTGAAGTGACTGACTCCTCAGCCATAGTTCACTGGTCCATGCCTCGCTCCCCAGTGGATAACTACCGTGTCGCCTATGTGCCCTTCGAAGGAGGTAAGAGGTCCATCCAGGAAGAGTTATTGTGCTTTCCAACTTAGATTTACATTTAAATTTAGCTGCATAGTTTAGTTTTAAACCATTTAGGGATGTCCAAACTGAAATATGTCAACTATCGAGTGGATAGCTATAAAAGTTTGTGAAGACATTTGTCCCCAGAGGATGAATCTTTCCATGAGGTCGTCATTTTTGGTTTTTAGTAACTAGTTGGACGGACATGCATATCTCACTCAAGAGGCATTGTAATAATATTGGTCATTGCTTAAATGTTTACCTCGTGCCACCATCAGGTCAAACTTTCTTTATTCGTCCAGATGGTGAACATGGTAAACATCAGTATGTTTGTTAGCATTTCACTCAAATCTCCACTGTTTTTAGACTTGAGTCTTGTTTGTCTGGTCACCAAAGGTAAAGTTTATCACCAACCACCCCAAAACAGATAAAAAGCACGGTGGTTCCAGCATTTGTGGGTTGTTATTTTGCTGCTCTTTCCTCCACAGGAAGCCCGATGACGGTGAGCGTGGACGGCGGCGTGTTTGAGGCTCTGCTGCCCAACATGATCCCCGGCAAAACGTACCAAGTGACCGTGAGTTCGGTGAAGGGCCTGGAGGAAAGTGACCCCAGCACGGACACCGTGACCACAGGTTGGCCCTCTCCTCCTCTTATACAACACTTGAACTTCTGTGCGAGTCCTCGTGACTTGTGACGACGTTTGCAGAAAATTGAATTGAAGCCACTTCTCTTGAGACCGTGTTCCCGTCTGTGTCCTTCAGCTTTGGACAGACCTCAGGGCCTGACTGCGGTTAATGTCACCGACACCTCCGCCCTGTTGCTGTGGCAACCGTCTGTGGCCACTGTCGACGGCTACGTCATCACTTACACTGCTGATTCGGGTGTGTTCGGTTTGTTAACAGACATGTTATTTATCTGCATTAATCCCTTAATATAAAAGAAGCGCCACCCTGCTGTCTTGTCCTTTCCAGTGTATAAATGACGTGTGCGCTGCCTTACAGTGTCCCCCGTGGTGGAGCATGTTTCTGGGAACACAGTGGAGTTTGAGATGGGCTCCCTGGTTCCAGGAACCCGGTACTCAGTCGGTGTCCACGCAATGAAAGAAACTCAGAAGAGCGAGTCTGCGGTCACTGAACTCACCACCGGTAGGCTCAGAGAGAAGTCCTGAAGCGACATCTATTCTAACGCTTGTTTTGTTTGTAGCTACTCTCTTTTAACGAATGATAAAACTGTTACTGTTTCAGATGTGGACCCTCCTCGTGATCTGACAGCTGTTAATGTTCAGACTGACGGTGCGACGCTCACGTGGAAACCTCCGCAGGCCGCCGTCACCGGTTACACACTCAGCTTCTCCTCCGCTGATGGTGTAATCAGGGTATGTGCGTCCTCATCCATCAGCTCAGTCACTGTTCCTGATGACCACTTTCCAACAGAGGATGATTTGGGTGCTTTCAAGGAAACTCAGGCAAAACAGATGTGCTTTTTGAAGAGTAACTGTTCAGTGCAAGAAACTACACAATTCATCTGTTTTACATTCTCCATGTTTTGTTAACGGTTCATAGTCGTAGTTCAAAGTGTTTTTCAAGTTTTACTCTTTAAAAAGCGCTTTGTATTGTTTGTCTGTGTTTCAAGTCGCCTCTTGTTGTTTTCCATACGACAGTGAAATGGATGTAAACCAGTGGCTGTAAATATGGTTTTCTTTGGGATATAGTTAAGAGAAAATACAAAATGTGTACTGTAACTGGTCTGCGTGTGTGTGTGTGTGTGCGTGTGTGCGTGTGTGCACGTGTGTGTGCGCGTGTGCGTGCTTGCATGGATTCAGGAAGTGGTGCTAAGCTCGACAGCGTCCTCTTACAGCATGGGTCAGCTAACCGGCTCCACAGAGTACATGGTCCGACTGCAGGCCATCGCTGGAGCCCAGAGGAGTCGTCACGTGCACACAGTCTTCACTACCAGTACGGACGAAAAACACGAGCATGCACACACACATCTCTTTGTTCTGTTGTTTAATCTGTGTGTGTGTGTGTGTGTGTGTGTGTGTGTGTGTGTGTGTGTGTGTGTGTGGCACCTAAACTGGACATTAACTAGACTTGCTGGTGCTTTTTGTCTGCTGATGGGTTACGCAACTGCACAGATGCACGCTAGAAAGATATAACGCGAATTCCTCTCAGTTAATCTGATGCTGTGCTCATATTTCATTCTGTCTGAGCTGCTCCCGACGGAGATTCTTTCCCAGATCCTTTACTCTCACACGATTCTCTCTTGTGCTGTTTCATCGTCTTTTTGTAGAACAGAGGAAGATAAAAGCAACCGTGTCCTCTAAGATGATGTCTTTTTAATGTGTGCTTCTAGTCGGACAGCTGCACAGACGCCCTAAGGACTGTTCCCAGATTTTACTGAATGGAGAGGCGACCTCTGGCCTGTACACCGTCTACGTGGGAGGAGAGGAGAGCCAGCCCATCCAGGTGTACTGTGACATGACCACAGATGGCGGAGGATGGATGGTGAGTAAATCAACCCGCCAATTAAAAGGCAGATTTTCTTAAATCGTAATTTATAATTCCTGAATAGAAAAACGATCGTTCTGGTTATCCAGCGCCTGTCTTTCTAATGATGGACAGCTTGTTTTGATCACTGTGAAGCTGTTGTGACAGTCGCTCCTCTTCAGGTTTTCCTCAGACGCCAGAATGGAAAGCTGGAATTCTACAGGAACTGGAAGAACTACACGGCCGGTTTCGGTAACATGAATGATGAGTTCTGGCTGGGTAAGAGCGCTCGTCTTCTGGTCTTACTCACTTTGTCTTTCTCTCTCTTACTCAACTCACACGTGTTTGATTATGTCATAGGTCTCTCCAACCTCCATAAAATCACAAACTCTGGTCATTACGAGCTGCGAGTGGACTTGAGGGACGGCGGGGAATCAGCCTACGCTCAATACGACAAGCTGACGGTCGCAGAGCCCAGAACACGCTATAAAGTGTACATCGGAGCGTACAGTGGAACAGCAGGCAGGTGTTGCCTTCAAGGACTCGTTTGACGTCATGCTTGTACATGCTACAGCACAGTAACCGGTTAGGTTAGCTTAGCTTAGCTTAGCTTAGCTTAGCATAAAGAGTGGAAGCAGAGGGAAACAGCTAGCCTGGTTCTGTCCAAAAAGTCCAGCTTCCAGCACTTTAAATCTAGTTTGTTTAACCTGTAAAAACATCAAGCTGGGGGTTTCTTTGTTTCGGCTGCAGTGACTTCCTGGTCCTATTGTCACAGAGAGGTTGCCAGGCAACCAGGAAGTACCATTGTGTTTTTACACAACAGTTTCTGCGTGTATGAAATCTAGCTAACCTCGTAGCTTTATGCTAAAGGAACAGACACGAGAGTGACATCGATCTTCTCCTTTGACTCCTGGCAAGAACATGAATAAGCATCTGTTCCTTTAAGTAAGTGAACACTTTGACTGTCGATGTCTTCACCAGGTGACTCCATGACTTACCACCAGGGTCGACCCTTCTCCACCTTCGACAACGATAATGATATCGCCGTCACCAACTGCGCCTTGTCCTACAAAGGCGCCTTTTGGTATAAAAACTGCCATCGCGTCAACCTCATGGGGAAATACGGTGACAACAGTCACAGTAAGGTATGTAGGCGGGTTACACGTCTCGGATTATTCACTCCTCCTTCAGGGAAAGAACCAGGAAGGAACTTTTCTCTCCACGGTCGACGGTTTTATTTGCAGCTCTGTTCCTTTGTTGCCATTTTAAGTCTTGTATAATGTCAATTTTTCCAGTTTTTCTTCCAGTTGTGCTTCTTGTAATCTCAAGATATGTCCGTTTTCACACTGAGAAGGTTTCTTCAGCGACTGTTAGCCGTTAGTTCTCTGTCAGTGGAGCTTTCTTCTCTTAAAAGAGCTTTTTTTACTTCCTATTTAACCAAATATCTGTGGCTTTCCATGTATAGTTCAGGGAACGATGACGTGCTGGATATCTCGCTGTTGGAGCCTCTTTCCTCAAATTCTTTTGCTTTCTGTTTTTTTTTTCTTTTCTTCTACAGGGGATCAACTGGTTCCACTGGAAGGGCCACGAACACTCGATTGAATTCGCAGAGATGAAGATCAGGCCGGCCAACTTCAGAAATTTCGAGAACAGGAAAAAACGATCATAGACTCGCGAGCCACCCTCCTCGTCTACGCCTCATCTCCTGCCCCTCGTGAACTTCTGTCTCCCTCATCCTCAAATCATCCTCTAAAATACACAAACAAACAAAGACGATCACACTGAATGTAATCCACTTCTGGTTTGCAACGTTACACCAAAGAATCAAACAATTAGCCGTGTTTTGTGTAGCCATTCCCAATTTGGCCCAGTTGTATGTGTGATTTATACTCTGCGTTCCAGGTGCGAGTGGACATATACAGCACGTGTTATTGGGACCAAACCTCTGTAACCAAATGAGAAAAATGAGTAAAATAGTGTGAATGGATCCACTGAATCCGTAACATGTCAAAGGCACATAGTCAGAAGTTCATTCAGTGATGAATTAGTTCAATTCCTCCATCTTAAACTGAGTTCTAAGTAAGATAAATTACATAAAATGATACATCTCTGTGAAATGTCATATACTTACTGTACAACCAAGAGACCAAACCGCATTTGGGGGCCACTGATACCATTTAATTGATATTGGGGAAAAAGTAAAATGTCTTCACTTATTTTGATATTAGAACAGAAATCGGATGTTCTTCAACCTTCAATACAAATAAAAAATATTAGTTTGATAAAAGTGTGTGTGAACTCTTTTTTTTTTGTGAGGAGACATTTAAATGATTTCCACCTCCAGGCCAGCAGATGGCAGTGTTGACTCTCTGACTGGGAACAGGTGATGCACTGTGTATGTGTGTTTTTATAAATATGTATTATCTGGAATCTGCAAGCCTTGAAAAAAGCCTTGAAAGGCATTGAATTCAGTTTCCTCAACAACAACAAAAGGTAATAAAATACTATAATGTAATAATAATAATATGTTTTGTTGTTGGACTTTCAAGTTGTAGTTATTTAATCCATGAGTTTTTGTTTTCTGGTCCAGCTCATGTTAATTGATTAGCTAATTAATGTTAAATACAGGATAAAGTAACCAATTACAAAACAACAACAACTTGAAACTCCACAACAAAAAAGATTCAAGACTTTTATAAATTAAATTTAATGCTGAGGAAACTGAATTCAATGCTTTTTTCAAAGAATTTCCCCCATCAGTTTAGTTCTTTTCGGCTTATCTGGGTCCAGGTCACATACATTGATTAACTATAGTAGGAATTCATGTTATTGAAAGCCTGGGAGGTACAGACAAAACTGCCAATAAACTCATATTGTATGACTGGTTTTAAAAAGTCTTAAATGTAATCCTCCGTTTTTTACATGTTCGATATCAAACATTCTCTAAAGTTTATCTGACTTTTAACCCGAGGCTTGGTGTAATTATAAAAAGTAATTACTGGCTTGAATGCAGCCTAATCTTTCTGTACCAGGATCTCGTCACTGTTCCAAAGTTCAGGTTAAAATCTGTTATCTTTCTCTTTTTTTTTTTGCAACTGGAGCCTTTTGTGCAAACCACACAAGGTTTATCGGGAATCAATATCTTTCTACAATTGTCATCAAATCAATCGTTTGGGAAAACTGCCCCAGATCCGAAGGGAAGCTTCTGCTCTCGTCACCTTTAACAAGAACTTTGTGTCGCGTTTGGCTAGCGAGCAATGTAAGGTCATTTCAGTATTTCACCATCAGGCCGGTGACACAGTGATCATTCCCCCCACCTTTTGTAGCCTGGATCATTCATCTGGACCTGCAGCACAACCTCAGTGTCCTCCCTGCCCCCCCACCCCCACCCCCCACCCTGCTACTGCTTGATTGCACAGCTCACTTTAATGGGCCCATTTTGGCCCCCTCACATCCGATCCTTGTCCAGAAAGCAGTCACACCTGAGACTGAACACTTGGTCTAGTCACGATTGCAGCAGCGGTTTCTGAGTATTCGGTGCTCAGATCTGCCGTTATGCTTTCAGGGAAGTCTGACACTCTCAGCTGTTGAGGTTTTAGGATGTTGGAACATTTAGTTGGAACGCGACAAAGAGGAATGGAGAGACACTAGATGACACTGGCACAGGTCGGGGGACTTTTTCCACATGAAATACCTAGTGGCCTGGATTTCCACCGATGCATAGATCAGATTTCATCCTGAGACTTCTCTAAATAAGGACTCGAGGTCATGTGTCAAATGTCCTTGAGGTATACAGCAGCACCAAACAGTACCAACGATAGGGTGTACTTAAGTAAAAGCTTTCCAATTATCTTAATCTCGATGTTTAGGAAGAGATTAGACCGTTAGCTGGCACTTGTGTTTGTCAAAATATTTCCCAGTACCCCGATTACTTCCTGATGTGAGGAAGAGCAGATAAGAGCCGACGACAGCCCTCGTTACGAGGAATGTATTCGAACGGGTAAAGATGGCGGCTATTTGTGCCCTAAATCCAACAGATTACTGAGAAAGCTAGCCAGGTTTCTAAGGGTGTGGCTCCAGGGGTGGCTACCAGCAGCCGCTTAGCTTAGCATACAGCTAGCAAACAGCTAGCCTGACTCTGTCCAAAGGTATGAATGTACAAGTCATGCACATTATGTCTATTAAAGAACTAAAAGACATGTTGTGTTTTTTTAAATAGACGTGTAGGTTGTCATTTATCCAGTGAAATATCTCAACATCTATAAGACATATTGACACTAAATTTTGTACAGACATTCATGGTTCCCAGATGATGAATCCTAATGACTTTGGTGATCCTGTGACTTTTCCTGTAGCACCACCACGAGGTTCATTTGCACATTTGTGGTTATGAAGTGAAATATCCAGACAACTGTTGGATAGATTGTTGTTGGTGCACACATTCATGCCCCCCTCAGGATGAACTGTAATCACTTTGGTGATCCTGATCACTGATTTGGTGCTAATTTGCAAGTGTTAGCATGCTGTAACGCTAATCTAAGTTGGTGAACATTACCTGCTAAACGCATTTATCTCAAAGACAGCCTAGCTAGCATGGCTGATTTGTTTTCTCACAGTATGCAGGTATTAGCTCCTAGCTTTGCTGTAGACTCTCATTGCTACATAAATTACATAAAATTTATACTAAAGTAAAATGTGGATTTGGCGCCCATGAGCTCGATTTGAGCAGATGCGTAGGAGTTCTTAAATCGCCGCTTTGCTTTAAATTCACCAAATTCAGAGACTCTGGAGTCTTTCATGCTAGCGTTAGCATTTAACTTAAAGCACCATTGTGGCTAAACACAGCCTCACAGAGCCACTCAGTCCTGTTTGAATTGAATTGATCCACACCAGAAAGTGTGAAACATGTCCTAATTGCAGCAATGAATACATGTGAACCAAAATTAGCCAACAGATCTCAGGGCGGTCACGGTGCTGCACAACGTTGTGATACTCTCACTGTATTTGTACAAGCGTTACATCATTATTTGCTCAAAGAGCTGCCTCAAATTTACACAGCCAACTCTTTCTGTGGATGCAACAGTCTGGTTTCTATTCAGCTACGTTTCATTTTAGATGTGTTTGATTATGACTGGGTGCAGTTTTTTCCCAACATTCAGAAAGGGAGATTTGTGTCTAGGTGTTAAATATATTCTGAAAGCAACATAAAAGCTGCACAGAGCTTTTACAAATGTACAGGTCAAACAGGAGCCGAAATAAAAATGTGATTTCCGTGCCAGTTGAGCAAAGGTTACCCTGTTGCCTCAGAAAACCTGTTTGCATTAGTCACGCCATGCAACCCCGCTGAAACACGCTGGACTGCCATTAATCATGTTTTTCAAGGAAACTTTTTCCCAAGAGTCCGTGCTATTTTTGAATTGGCTCGGCTTTCTGTGCAGAGTCCCTGGCGCTGTGCGAACATGTATCTAAATCATCTGCCCCGGCCTTGTCAGTGCACCACACACTGCTTTCCACTCCACCATTAGACATATGTGTAATTTAAAAACAGGTAATTTCACGCTCTGTCTGATTATTCTATATGCTGAGTGAATTCCTCATGCATGTGCTGACATGGCACAAGGAGCATGCTTTAATTTAGTATTTTACTTTTAGGCCTGCATATATTATTTTAATTTCAATCTTTTTTTTGGGTGGTTTTCTTATTAATCCCTAAAGACATGAATAAATACGGAAACAGCAGATATGTTGTTGTGTGCTAAAGTAAAGAATAAAGCACATGTACACAAGAAGTTTGACTCCAAATGATTCAAAACAAACTTTAAAACAGTGGAAAATACACTTAATGTACCAAACATTAGCGGACATGATTAATGCTGCGTAAAGTATAAAGCAGCATTAATGTGCTGCATTCAAGCAGCTTCTAACCGCAGAACTGCAGAGGAAAAGATAAGCTTGTCTAGACCAGTACAAGTGAACTGGAGGGCAAAATGGATCAAATTGATATATTATAATTAGCATTAACTATCACAGCATTATCTTAAAGTGTCGATGACACGGTTTATTTTTATATCAGGGGATTATAATAAAAGTTATTTATGACCATTTTATGATTTTATGATTATGACTTGTTACTTATGTAACACAAACTGAGCTACAAAGTCAAGTAAAAAAGAAGTATTTATATTAATCAAGTCCACAAAAACACATTTCAGTTATATTTTATGTTTATAAATGTGTTACAGTAACTGCTCAAATTATATTTGGCAGCACGGTAGTGATAATAAATCACACTCACATAGTGTGAGCATAACATAGCATAACAACGCCCAGGGGTTAAGTTCATGCTCCAGTTCTGCCTCTGTATTTCCTGATTGATCACTTGACACAAAAAATGTAATCAGCTGCTTCAAACACGTCTTCATCTTCAGTTCCCTCAAAATGAAAAGGAAGTTCTGCTCTGCAGTGAACCCAGCAAACGCATTCTGTTAAACACATTACCTGTTTTTACCTGCATACCATCAGAAAACAGGACTACGTCCGGGAGTGAGGGACTTTTACATAGAAATGATCATCTGTTACATTCAAGCTGTTGTTACACGAGTTCACACAATGCTGATTAAGGCCATCGCTGTCGGGTAAATCTCTCTGTTCACTGACATTTTTAAATGCTGAGTGTGTGGTGACTTTCCCGTGCTGGCTAAAAGAAAAAGGAGTGTGGCGGAAAAACCTAAGAACGGTTCAAGAAAAGTTTCCTGGTGCTCTAGATAAAAAAAACACTGTTCAGAGGGATTACAGCCAACAACAACAACAAAAGAGAAAGCGATCGACGCTGGCAAGGACCACTGGTGGTGTAGCTGTTCCTCTTCCTGCTCTTGGACAGGTTGCAGTGACAGACGGGTTGAAATTGTATGTAGTGTGCAGATTGTGTTTCAAAGGCTGAAACACATCCAAAACGTATGTTTATGATGATTATTCATAATAAAGTTGGAGGGTCATGCAAATTACGGGTGAAACAACAAAAAAGGAGGGCACTGGGTGTTAGCCTTAAAATACAAAATAAAAAACATAAGTGTTTGAGGGTCTTGCTGTTACATTCCTACCTAAATAATGGATTATTGTCTTGGATCTGTGGAAATTTGGCATTATTTCTGGTGTAATTACTCCCACTGCCAGAAGGGGGTGACAAAAGTTCTGCGGGAAGGTATTTTAAACTTACTACATTAATCTATAGTCACAAACTGCTCTCTACACATGCTAACACGCTAACATGCTCACAACATCAGTTCTAACAATGACAGCGCTGGCGTCACGCTAGCTTTTTCCACCATCTTTAGATGAGCTTGTTAGCATGTTGAAGCGCTGGACGACGTGACAATATAACCTGATGTTAGTGCTGGATAAAAAGTTAAGGGCGTCTCCAACGTTTTTAGGATTCATCCTCTGGGGAACCTGAATGTGTACACAAAAATGTATGGAAATCCATCCCATAGTTGTTGAGATGCTTAAGTACTGGCAGACATTGTCACCTCTAGAGCTACACTGCTAGCATGCTAAAAACAAATATCTTAATGTACTTGGCTCTTAAACTTGAATATCTGTTTTTTTAGGGAGGAAAAAGAACCAAAAGAACAATTTCAACTATTTTGCCAGCAGACAGGGTGTAATATTGCTATTGATTAATGGTTAAAAACTGCACCTCAATAAACCAAAGTGGTGAGCCGTTAAAAAATGATGCGCTGTCTCTGCTGGATTGTGGAGAACGATCCCGTTATAATCATTAATCATTGTGATCACCTCCGGACGTGCGACGTGTCAGCAAAATGAAAGCGTGGAAGATGAGAGGAGGGTCAGAGACCTCCCATGTACATACCAACATGTGTGTGTGTGTGTGTGTGATCTCCTCTAATGCATCCTTATTTCATAGATTAACAACAGAGCTCATTCAGTTAATCACCGAGGATTGGATCAGATTTATAGATTTGATGCTGTTGTCCACTTTTGAAAAGCGGAGAGTACTTGAAAGCCCCGAGGCCAGATGTCCGACCTCTCCAGTAAAAGCCAAGAAAGCACAGCGGACAGCGACATTCAACTCAGTTATTCATCTTTAAGCCACGCCAGTTTTGATCTCTTTTGTCCCGTGTGTGTGTGTGTGTGTGTGTCTGTGTGTGTTGTGTTTACACACAGTTGCTTTCCTTCCTCTCTTTAGCCCAATCGATGTGATCTTATAATCCCTTACATTGCAGCACACGGTCGCTCCTCTCTTTGTTTTACATTCAGAGCATTAAGGGCAAAATACATTTCATTAGATCGCTGCAGCTGTACGTCAGGTTGGACCTGAGCCTAAGAGGATTGCAGCTTTGTTTGAGAGCATGCATGTTGAACCTTACACATGACTGGGTCAAGCTGCTTCATCTGCAGTCCCACCGACGGCAGAGATCACAACACCAATTTCTTTACCTCATCAAGTTGCCATCTGGACTTGGAGCATTTTGCGTTCAAAGCTCCTTAACAGCAAATTCCATCAATCTGTGCATTCATGAATCTATAGTACAAGTCACGTATGTCCACAGATAGTGCACAACTTGTCTGCCGACTTGTACTTTGCTTTATTGCATTTTGAAACAGGCACTTTTCCAGTTTCTGCATTCTTCATCATGTGGTTGTCAAATACTTCCTTAAAGGGATAGTTTGACATTTTCTTGGGAGATATGTGATGTCAGTGGCTCCTGCTCTTGCTGCCTTATTCTGTCTCATTTGGATGATGATGCTGATGATGATGATGATGGTGGTGATGATGATGGTGATGGTGGTGGTTTTAGCCCTTGCAGCTCTGACTGTGTGACATAACATCCCGGCTCAGCACAGGATCACACACACTGTGACTGGGATTACGGCTCATTCTTCAGAGCGCTCGGTTTATTTTAGGGTCCGACTGGATAAAACTGGATTAGGTTCACAATGAATGCCCAGGCAGTCGAACCCAGAGGTCAGCTCCCCCGCGGCCTTTGACATTTTGAAAAGTTTATAAATCCCCATCTGTGTGGTGATGGCTAAACACAGATTTGATCAGCTGTCATTCCAGCGAAGTGTCCATTTTTTGATAAGTGCCGTGCTTTTTTTTTAATCTACGTGTGCATTTTCACTGCACCCTCCGCTGCTTTACTGCAGCTCCTGATCCGCTTTTGGTAAATGATTTCTTAAGGTGCGTTTGATTTCTGTCGTACCGCGGGATAATTCAACTTTATGAAGTGAATAGAAAAAAATCGAGCAGTTAGCAACCGCTGATCTGTCCGATAGAGCTGATGAAATGTGCTTAAATAATAATAACGATATAAATAACTTCATTTATATCACTTTACAGTTACAAAGTGATTAACAGGTAAATAAAGTAAGTTTAAAAAAGTGGAGTAAAACAATGAAGAGGATGCTAAAAGTTTAAATTAAAACATACTTTCCAATAAAAGTGAGCTCCAGGAATGTTTCCCAAATAGTTTGTGTGATTATTTACAGACAGAAAAAATGAAAAGTGATTTTTAAAAGAGGCTACAGAAGTAGCTGAGGTGCACGGACTGAGTCAAAGCGCTGTGCTGGTTGGAACAACCACGTTGACCTTTGCCCGAGGATCATTAGGGGATTAACAATTCAACAATGTAATCAGGAGCGTGACCATGTAAAGCCTTAAAGGCTATTAAAATCTTAAATCTCTCAATTCTAAATGTGCAAAGATGCAAGAATGGAAGTGATGTGAGGTGATTTCCTAGAGTTCATGGGTGAGAATGGACTACTCCTTTTAAAATGATTAGATTTTAGTTATTGCAAATAAAATAACACAATGTCATAATGCAGAAATGTCTGTACAGACAGCTGAGGAGTCGTGCTACATGTGCAGTGTCAGCAGGTTTAAAAGGGAACCAGTTGAGTCTTGAAAGTTTGGAAAATGCTTCATTTTAACCGATATGCTTGATTTTGAACCTGATGTTTCATCATCGACACAATGTAAAAAAAACTCATGTAAAACAAAAATCTTTTAATATTAGAAATGAGTCCCTTCGTGCTATTAGATTGTTGTCTCCTGGCATTTATAGTCACAATTTCGTTGGTATGTGACGATAAAGGCTTTGACAGTGTGGACGTTTTAGGTTTAGGTACCTTGAAAGTGCTTGAATTTTACCCTGTAAAATGTACTAACCCAGCAGTAAATCACTGGCCATGAAAGGAATAGATTGGTTCATAAAACAGTAACAACCTATTTTTGTTCATAAAAGGATTCAATTGATTTGAAATGTTTTTTCCTCCTGAAATCTTAAGTTTGAAGTAGATTTAAAATGATATGAAATCTAGAGAGCAGGATGGCGATTTCCTAAAGACTGAAGTTGTAGTGAATCCTCATGTGATTTGTACTAAAAGCAATAAATCCCCAGACAAAGAGCAGAGACTGAAGAGGTAGAAAACTGAAGGCCAACAGTCAGCTGACAGTCATTCTGTGTGTCAGCACCGTCCTGCATGTTCACATATTTCCTCTTTGAAACTGCACAAGCCGCAGAGCTCTGATGCCGGCCTCCGCGGAGCAGGTTGTGGCTTACGTGTCTCGTTCAAGGACGCCGTTATGAAGCAGAAAATAGTGTTTCTCATTCACTACCTGGTCAGTTTGTCTGCCACCGGTTTTTAAAAGCGAGGTTACAACACGTTGACAGTTTCCTTCATCTCGACTGAGCGATGCTCACGTGGGGTCGTGACAGAAATTCATCATTCTGTAGCTGCAGCGAGCACATTGGCTGTTTACACTGTAAAAAAACGTATTTTTACCTTTCAGCCACTTCCTGATGAAGCCCCTCAGTAACATTATCTAACTTTTCTCTCTCTATATATATGTGTGTGTGTGTGTGTGTGTGTGTGTGTGTGTGTATATACATTTTCTTTTTGTCATTGTGACAATAATCGGTGAATCTCTGTAACATTTTCGTAGACATTCATGCTCCCCAGAGGATGGATCATTGGATGACTTTTTTGTCTTTCAGCGCCACCAGCATGTCAAAGATTTAAAAACTGAGATAGCTCAACAACAACTAGGTTGAACACAAACACCAAATGTATTACAGACATTCATGGTCCCCAGAGGATGACCCCTGACCTTTCCTCTTGCTCCACCATAAGGTTGACATTTTTGGTTTTGAGGGAAACATCACTGCTATATTGCTTTATAATTTGGTATATTAACAACAACTAAGTTGATTGGCACAAAATGTGTGTCATATATTCATGGTTCCCAGATGATGTATCGTGATATACTTTGAAGTTGACATTTTCAGTTTAGAGTAAACTGTCAACTCAACTATTTGATGGATTGCTTGAAATTTGGAACAAACATTCGTGCCCCCCTCAGGTTGAATTGTAATAACTTTGGTGACCTTTTTAATTTATCGCCATCATCACTCATCAAGTTTTATCACCTGCAAAACTAATGACATTCCCATCAGCCTCATCTGTACTTTGTGTTTTAATAGCAAAAGTTAGCATGCTAACACGCTAAACTAAGAACGTAAACGTTTTACCTGCTGAACGTCAACATGTTAGGATTGTTTTTGCGAGCATGTTAGCATGCTTACGTTAGCATTAAGCTTCAGAGCACAGCCTCACAGAGCTGTTAGCATACATGTATCTCTAACATAATAAATCCAACCTTCCACTACATTGTACAGCACGTTGTTGAGATCATGTCTCACGTCATTACTGAAATTACACCGCATTTTAAGATTGGCCAACTTTTGACACATACTAAAGAGAAGATCAGTTACCCTGAGGACTGAAAGTTATTTCTTCCTTGTAGCCTCAGGCGGAGCTTTGAAATGGGAACGAGCTCTAACACGTGAAGCGGGGGAAAGAATTTAATAAAAATACCATTATCTTTGACAGACTTGTTCATATCTAATGTCTTTGTTTACGAGGCAGCAGAGATTTGTTATGTAATGAATGAATGAAGCCTTAATAGAGTCACAATTTATGGTCTGGCTTGCTCTCGTACAGCAGCACTTTGAGTCTGTTCCTCATCAGAGCTGATGTCATTGCAGCCGGGTGAACCCTGCCTGGTTAATTATTGATGGACCCATATTACACATTAGCAATTAGATAATCGCCCCAAGCATTATCTTTGAACATAGCCCGGAGACAGCGTTATAGATTTACATTCCACTTAGTCTGGAACCTTTTTTTGGTTTAAAGCCCCTGAAATCTTTGCTTTAAATCTTAAGTATTTCTCCACAACATTAACTATTCATAAACTAAATAAGAAACATTTGAAGTGAAGGTTTAATATGAGAGTTTAATATTTAAAAAGCATGTTTCATGCTTTAATGTTGCCCCAGAGCATTAATAAAGTACAGAAGTGCAACATAAGAAAATCTAATATTAATTGATTTAGTCACTGCAATAATTATTTTCTTGTCCTACTTCTTGTTTGGGGAGAAAATCATGAACCTAAGTTTAGGAAATCCCATAATTTGGGGTCAGAATGTAAACAGGAAGTATAATGTTGCCATGGAGTCATGGGGTTGGCTGGCTGTGGGCTACATTTTGTCAAATTGACATCATTAAAAGTATGCTGGATCAGCTATTAGCAGTTCCTATCACTGTGTTGCTTTAATGCTGAAGAAAACTTAAAAACATGATCAGAGTCAGAATCAGAATCAGCTTTTTTGGCCAGGTATGTGTACATACTAGGAATTTGACTCCGGTATTTATCTCTGATGGTTCTTAAGTTTCAAGGAGCGTCTTTTCTTCTCTACGATTTCATCTTTGGATTTATGGACGTTTACTCGTGACTGACGTCTGAGATAACATCACGTTGAAACTACAAACGTGTATCACGTCTTTATGTTCTGATTATACTGAGTTATGACTCGGAGGAGAAGTCAGATTTTTGGTGTAAATTGCTTCACTCGGACTCATGAGCTATAACTACACTTAAAAAAGAATATTAGATGCACTTATTGTTAAAGAACTGCTGCACTGACGTATACAAAGTTTGTTTTATCTGTCTGCTCAAGTTCAAGGACCTTCAGGCCCATATCGCCAGTTAAAATCACTGCAATCAAGATACACTGTATGCCTCCATATCTTCCAGACACCACATGTTGGTCCGGCAAGAGTCGCCTAGTCAGGATAATGGCATCGATTATTGATTAACAGTTTGAATATTTAGGGCGTGCACACTCTTTCAGGCACTCAGCGGCATGTGACTGGGTTAGAAAGTCGTCTTCGGTAAGACTTAGCGGTTATTTACAGAGTGATTAATTAGGCTGTTTGTCTCGGGGGTCAGATGTTCATGAAGCTGCACAGCTGGAGGCTCGACCACGTGTTGCTACACAGAGCTGACAGATGTCCAGCGGAGGACGAACCTGACGTTCCCAGTCGGTTTTCTGTGTGACTGCCTTCAGTCGAAGTCTTTACTTAAAGGTTGCTTGGCCCTTTTTCAGGAAGCGGGTTTCCTACGTTATCTGTGCTGAGAACTTGAGAACACGTTCCAGACTTTGGGTGGTTTCTGTTTTTATCAGAGTTGCCTGGATAACTCGGTTCATCTGCTTCCTGGAACATATCAGTTTCCAAATAATCAGATTTGAGCTGTCTGTGGATTCACATGACTGTATCTCTCCTACACTCTGCTTTTTCTTTTTTGTTTAGTTGAACTGTCCAAAATCAAGGAATAAAGAAAGAATAACAGGGAGTTAATTCTATTTTATTGGTGGAGAAATATCATCATGACCTAATTTGACTGACAAAATAGTTTAAAACACCTTTTGACAAAAAAACAAAAACATGATTTTTTCCCGGTAAATGTTTAATAAAGTTGCAGCACAGCGACAAAATGAGACGGGAATCATTCTGTAGACTGAATTAAGCACTGATCATGACAACGTTGATCATTCTTTTGTAGGGCGAAGATTGATGGACTTTGCTCCCGAAATACCGAGATCTGTTTCTGAGAGCTGCTCATCGATGCTTCAGATATATCTGTTAACTATTAACAGAGTGCTGTGCAATGCCAGAGCATCTGCTCCCCTCTATCAGGGCTTTTTAAGATAAGCCACCTGAACTTGCTGCCTTATCTTTCAACCTCATCCTTTACGGCTCTGTAACCGGTGTGGCGACATTACAAGTCAGCGTACATCTGAACTAAAAGAGTCAGAAGTACAGTACTGGGAATTCTTAGTATTGTGACTTTGTTCTGGGACACGTACAAGCTCAAGTGCTGCACGTATGATTCGCTGTATAATATCTCAATCCATCTCTGTAAATCTTCTCTGCACATTATGACCGTTAATCACGGTTGTAGGAGTCCATTAACAGTAAAGTAGCCTGTAACAACAGCACATGATGATGGTGGCTGTGCTACATTCTCTCTATCGATTCACACTGCAGGTCACCAGGAACTGTCACCAGAGCAGATGTGGTTCACTCGTGACGCTCGGCACTGTTTCCACTCTTGCACAACTTGTGTTGCTTCATTTCACCAGTGGAAAGTCATGCACGGTGTGAACAGTGTGGTAGCGTTTGTGCTGTTTGTAGCTGGTGGACGTGCGGCTAATTTGGACTATTTTTATATACTGTTGAGTAGTTTCATCTCTTAAAAATGGTTCCTGTTTTATGAGTTCATCTTGTGTTTTCTATAAAATTCTTCATCTGTAAAGTAACAAGTTAATCCAGCTGTAAAATAAATCATTGGGCTAAAGTAAAGGTCCTGTACCACACGTTAGTTCTACAAACATTATATGATCATTTTCCAGCCATTTTTAAGCATCATCTGAAAATGAGGTCAAAGGTTACTCTCATGTGTTCTGCCATTATTATGATTATCAGAGCCAAATCCACATTTGACTTCAGTATTTATAAAATGTTGTTAATGTTGCAGCACTGTGTGCAAGTAAAAAAACAAGTATGTTATGATTGCATTAAGAATTAAAGAGCTTTACATCCTTTTGTTGAAACATTAAATCACCTGCTCGTCATACAGGCACCTCATATTAGCACAAGTTATTGAGCGTGTAGATCAGAACTTTCAAGCACTTCCCCATGGGGGTGGAAAGTGGAAATGCATTGAATTTCCCTTAGATTAATGTCATATTGTTGCCTCCTAGTTGTGTAAAATGTGGTTTCATGTTGTATAGTTTTAGAAACATCATCTTAAAAGTGACTGAAATATGTTTCAGGTTTGGTGTCTCAAATAAAAGCAGACTTTGTGGTTTGTGCCGAACAGAAAAAATAGACTGCAACATTAATCATCATTGGTTAACTCAACATCATCTTAAATACTGACAGACTCATTAACGTTTGTAGAATCTTTAGGAAACGACTGCAGACTCTGTTTCCATGAGATTTACGTATTATTAGTATTTGACAATATTTTTAAATGCAATAATGATTGAAACCAGTGATAAACATGTTGCGATGTTCTCCTAAATGTGTTGTCGGGTGTATTATTTAATGTGATCTTTGCTCTGAGGACATTTTAGGGAGTATTTTTGTAAAAATGGATCCTTTCTGATTCTTCACATCAGAAGTTTATGAACAATGATTGCTTTGTATTTGTATTATCAGCAAAGTGTACCAATGAATCAGGTGTAAAAGTATCCCTATTACTTAATAACTCATTAAATATTAACACATGTATATGACTATTACGAAGCATACATAACCTACATTATGATGAGCTTATAAAACTAAGTTCAGAGAGAGATAAGATCAAACTTTATTAATCCCAAAGTAAATTCTGATGCCAGATTGAAAAAACAACAGCGTAATAAATGTAGTGTGTCAAGTGTAGAAGGAGTAAGATCAGCACAGTAAAAGAAATCAATCAAAACAGAAAACGTAATAATGCACATGCTAGTTTTCCACCAGAGGAGGTTTCTCCTTCTTCTGCAGCGGTGGATAAAATCTAGTGGGAAAATTCCAAGCTGACAATAACAAATGATTTGTAGTCGTGTTGCATGTCTGGTATGACAGTCACGTCCACAGAGTTTGTTTCTTCAAACAGCAAAGGTTGTTTCACACAACAAGGTTAAGTCTTCCAGCTGTCGTTCAAAAGAAACCCTCGTGAATCTGAAATACTCCATGTGCCGGCGGCAAAAGTTCAACTTGTGTGATGATCTAAATCTCAAAAGGCTGGAAGTTTATTTGACTTTTCAGCAGTTGGAAATAAAAAAAATGGATTCATTAGCATTTCATGCTAATGTAGCATGCTAACATTTGTTAATTAAGACTAAACACAAGGTGGTACAGCTGCTGATGGGAATTAGTTCTGCAGGTATTTGGTCATCAATCAAAGTATTGGACACATTGATATTTTGATGAAGAGTCGGGGGATCTCCAAAGTGAATTTATGAACGTCTGAACCACATTTTGTGGCAATCTAGAGCTGCAATGCATACTCCAAAGATTGATTCATCTTTCATATGAAACGGGGAGGATTTGATGCTTTTCTTTTATATATTACAGTAAAGTTTGGGTCTGTTGGTCGGACGTTACAATGCTTTCTGGGAGGTTGTGATGATTTCTGACATTTGATTAAAAAAACATTATGAATAGTTGGATAATGGGTAATAAAAAGAATTGTTAGCCTCTGGGTTTTAGACCATTTAGACCAAACAAGCAATATGAAGACGTCACTGTGTTTTCTCTCTATTACATTTCTTATGATTGAATATGCTTTGCTACACTAACTGTACGTGAGTGTCTGATAATGGGTACTCTGCACTTAGATAATTAGTGTCTGTGTCATCACTGTCGTAAGAGACAGCCTCGGCTTGATTAGAAACTGGAGACCACTTGTTTTAGAAACTAAGAACAGTCTGACCGGAGTTCTTTTCCCAGGGTGAGAATAGACAAGTTAAACAAGAAGGAGTTTAGAGTGGACTAGATATCTTTTCTTATTCTGCTACGTGTTTGTGAAGTTATAACTGTGTGACTATATCGGCCCTTCAGATGCACAACATGCTCCTGGTGTCTGATCTCTGTCCTTTCAGTGAATCAGGCCTGTTTAGTTGGAAACAATTCATGTACCAACTTAGTGTTTTCACTCTCCTTTCTTTCTTTTTATTATTTGCTTTATTGTGCTTTAGTTAGTTGCTTTATTATTTGCTTTAGTACAATGAATCATCATTTATTTGCTCACTTTGGGCTGTTTTTATTTTAAATGTATGACATAATCTGCAGATTTAATCAGTGATGAATCTCGTGGTGCATCTGGGTGAAAAGTCAGGGGATCATCGCTTGGGCAACACGAGCGTTAAAAACAACATTAAACGGCAAACGTCCAATAACTGTTGAGACATTTGGCGACAATAAGACTCCAACAAGACAGTGTTTCTTAAAAAGAAGTGTTTTATTTCCTTTTTAACAAAGCCCAATACAGATCTGAAGCAAAACTGTGGAACACTGGTAAATCTCAATCCAATCATCATGTCTGGGGACACCCACAAAAAGATGAGCTTCAAATAAAAAAGGAAAGAAAAGACACCTAAAAGAATCATACAACCCAGAATCGGGGCAAAGAAAATAATGGTGCATGTTATCCAAGAACTATAAAAACAAAATATCTATATATATATTTGACATTATGAAACAAAACGTTCACTCCAGCAGCTTCTTCTGGTAAAATAAATGTCAGGTGTGACAGATCTCGTATCCATGACAGTCAACACATTTTAAATGTAATCGTGGACGAGCGATTGGGTCGAACACATCTGAAACACACATTTTTAGTAGCTGTGCGACGGTTCTGCCGTTGGGCCTGAGAAATAAACTGAATGTTTCCGTGCTGAAAGATTTCTGCCGTGGTCGTATTTCACACATTTCTCTCTAAGCTTATTTGTTGACACAAGTGGAGGCTTCTTGTAGACTTTTCTACTGTCTGTCAATAATCAAAATGACATTTTGTTACACAAGGACACATTTAACATGTACATCTTTCGAAATGATTAAATGGCAGGTGAATCTAGGATTGTAGAACATATTAATGGCAGATTTTAGTCGTACGAGAGACCCAATTTGTAGTTTTTCCACATCAGTTAGACTTAACAAGGGAGACAAATTGCTCGTTCTGGCGGCTTGACGCACTGAAAAGTTAAATATCTTCCCATGGTTGTCGCCAGTTTTACACATCGTGTACCAATCACGTGAACCGTGAGCTTGAAAGAAGGTAAGAGAGAAATGTAGTCGTGCGGTGGCTAAATGTTTCTGTCAAGGATTCCACTGGCACGTCTTTTTTTTATTTATTTTTTTCTGAAATAAGCTGATCCACTATGTAAACACAGTGATTTTCTGATACAGAAAAATACTAAGTGGACAAACAAAAACGTATATTGATCTTTTAATAACATCCATCGGTTGAAAACACCAGTTTTGATATATTCTCATGTGGGAACATATATATTTTATAACAAAATAAATCTATACTGGTTGTTTCTTCTCGTGGTCGATGAGGGTTGTACAGTCCCGTCATCACATTCTCCCGAGTGCAGACTTTCTTTGTCCGTCTCAACAAGAACTGCATGAAGCTCCGTAAGAAATCGTACTTGTGACTGAAGCAGCTCAAATACTCAAAAGGCTCTGCCTGAGAACATTAGTTTGAAGCAAAAAAAGACTAATAAAATACTCATCTTTTCCATCTTTATACCAGTTTACAAGTCATTTATAATAAAGTGTATGTTGCTATTATTATCTTTTTAAAAACCAGAAGCAGTTTTTTGTCTGTTTTGTTTACCGCATTTGACACTAAATATCCTTTTTGGATATTTACACAGGAAACGATACTTTTCAAGCAATAAAACAAGCTTATATGGTGGGCTGCAACAGAAAACAGACTGGAGAAAGAATTGCATAGCAGATCAGAACAGAACTAAACAGGAACTGATCTTATTTGGTATGGTGCACTTTGATTCATGACTTTGCACATTTTCACATATGTACATTAAATAGAGTCCATTCATAGTTTCACCTGCCCCCACAGTAAAGATCAAGTTGACTTCTGCACTAAAATGCTCATCAGTAAGAAGGCAGGACGCAGACGTCGTGTCGTCTCTCGCTTCGGATAAAAGTCCATAGGAGTCTTTTCACAAACAAAAAAAAATTAAAACTTTGTTTAAAAAGTGCCATTTTGCTACATTTATTAGCCGACCTCACGGCCTGCTACCCAACAGTCAACACAAGCAAGTGTGTTACACAGCCCCCCCCCCCCAACGTCACACAGTTTCCTGATTCTATGGGTTTTGGTCACATGGACAATCACACACACACATACACACACAAAAACACTTGTGCAGAAACACAGACACACACGCGCAGATGACGTGAAAGGGGAAAAAAACACTAAAGTGGAAAAACAAAGTCGTGGCCGGTGGGTACAGCTCCTTTCCAAGAGTTTATCTGCTGAGATTGAAACATTCCCGGCTTGTAAAGCTTTGACAAAAGAACAAGCACCGTTAGGAAAAGGCCTCAGACGTCCTCTGCGGGGGAGAGTTCAGCAGGTTCCACTTGATTCTGTGCTCCCACACAAAGCAAAAGAGAAAAATCTACATTCAGACTCGACTCAGGCTCGTGCTCGGGCAAAGTCACTGACTTTTCAGGCTTTAATGCGTCTTTTCCTCTGATTTCAAGTCTGAGTTTGACAAACAGCCTTTTTTTTTATATTTATCATGGAGTCCGAGAGCGAATCATCATCATCATCATCTCCCATGAGGCCTTTTCTTGTGTGGATACATGGGGGTCCTCACCGCCGCTGCTGGGCATAGACCGGGTACGCTAGCGTCACATTCAGAGAGTCATTGTGCTGGACCAGAGACGTGTGCTGGTAGTGGAGTACGAGTTCTTTCAACGAGCTGTACAGGTTGTACGGCTCAGCGAAGCCGTAACCTGAGGGGGTCTTGTTGATGACGCAGTGCTTCACCTCGCCGTCCACACTGCAAAGAGAGGACAGCGGTCACATGTTGCTCTGTCTGCAGGCAGCAAGTGCTCTTTGAACATATTGTGATCCGACATTAAAGGAGAGTTTCTGTTTGCTGTAATCGTGTCTCCCTTTGGAAGGCACTTTCAAAATAAGTGTCCTTTTGTGCACAAAGAGTCAACATCTTCCAGTAACTTTGGAAAACATCGACTCGATTTGTCAAACTGTTGATCATCATCTTACACAGGAAGGGAGAACTTAACGTTTACAGCAAGCGAACCCTGTTCCCTCTGTTTACGTGACGCCTGACTTTAGTCTCAACACTGTGGTGAAAAGAGTGATGCGGGCTGATACGTACACAACGCTGCAGGCGTAGCATCCCGCCTTGCTGCTGTCTCGAACCAGGAATGTTCCGTCCCTCTTGCCCTGGAGGAGAGCCTCCGCCTGCAGTCGATTGATGTTGCCCAGCTTCCAGGACCGCTCGTCATGATGAGGGAGGTCTTCGTCGTCGTCCACCATAGAATATTGACTAGAAACACACGAGCACACAGAAAGGTGAGCGGTGAGGCAGAAGAAAGGCGCGTGTCAGTCGGTTAATGTTCTGAAGTGTGAAAGGGACTCACTCTTCTGTGTTCTCGTTCTTGATGCCGAGCCACTCGTTGAGCTTCTTCTGTCGGACGCCCTTCTGGGTCAGCCACCTGACGAGGGAGAGACACGTGAGAAACCAGGACAGACCCGTGAGGATCTCCTCCAGAGGGGGGGCGGCCCAGCCGGCGTACTTACATGAGATACTGGTCTCTGGTCTTGCGGAGCTGGATGAGGTCGGGCTTGATGCTGTTCATCCTCTTGTCGATCTCCCTGTAGTCCGCCGCCTGCTTCTTCAAATCCTCCTCCAGTCGCCGCTTGCTGTCTACAATTTCACTAATCCGGGACTTGAGCTTCTCGTAGTTGCCCATGATCCTGAAAGAAGAGATTTGAAACTTTTAGAACAATGAAACCTTTCTTCTCTGAGGCGCTGCAGGTGCGGCGTGAGTCTCACCTCTGGATCTCCTTGTCGTTGCCTTCTCTCCTGAACTTCTCGATGTACTCCTTGCTGTACCGCTCTTGCGTTTGGCATTGCTCTTCAAAGATCTTGATAGTTTCGTTGAAAGCTTCGATGGCCGTCCTTTTCATTTGGATTTCCTGGAAGCAGAGACAGAGTTACAGAAACAGTAAACACTGCAGTAACACTTCTGCAGCTCTGCTTGCGGCGGCGCTCACCTGCGACGTTCTGGTGTATTCTTCATACAGACGGTCGTACTCCTTGTTCTTCTCCTGGTACTGCTGGTGGTACTCGCACAGCTTCCTGCCCACCGCTTCGATGTTGTCTTCTTTCACCACCTGATCCTGAGAAAAGATTCATAAGAGAGGCAACGAGTTGCGGTTAAACTGCTTTTACCGTGAAGCGAGTGTGTAAACGCACCAGCTCGGACGGAGCCGACTCACCTGCTGGTGTTTGGACACGGGATACAGCAGCTTGACGTCCAGCTTGGGGTTGTACTGCGCCAGGGACTCGTTGCGATAGTGGTTGATGAGCTCGACAACAGAGCCGAACGTCAGCGGGTCGGAGAAGCCGTACTTCCCATCCCGGTGGAATATCTTGATGAGCTTGTTGTTTCCTCCTTTCCTGAAGACGACACCAAACAAGACCAGTTCAGCTTCAGTCAGAAATAAATAAGAGATGGTGGAAGATTTCAAACTGAGAGCAGCGCTTACCTCAGAGTCAGAGTGTAGTCCCCGTGCATCTTGGTGGAGGCGTCTCGCACCAGAAACGTACCGTCCGCGGTGTCCCTCAGTTTCTCGTTGACCTCCTCCCGCGAGATGTCTCCCCAGTACCACTCGGCGTCTTGCAGAGCCATGTTGTTGTTCATACCGTTGTTAGTCACAGGTGTGGGCTTGGGTGGCTTCGGAGGTAGAGCTGTGACAACAAGAGGAGTGAAGACAGAATGTAAACAGACGCACCGCGACGTCACAGTGTGTGTGTACACTTTCTAACTGTAGTGATTTTATTCCACTTCAAATGTGTGTGCAACAGATCTGTGTGTGTTTGGCTTTTGACTTT
>JAVQJD010095214.1:0-14414 GCA_036023655.1 Nannoperca australis | reverse complement strand
ACAGGGTGATGGGGGCGGGTGGGGCTGCGTTCTTTCTGAAGTCCACAACCAACTCCACTGTCTTAAGAGCATTGAGCTCCAGGTTGTTCTGGCTGCACCAAGTCACCAGATGGTCAATCTCCCACCTGTAAAGTGGTCAAAAGGTCAAAGGTCAAATCTGCCTATTGATCTATCTGTCCACCACCATTCACCTCCGATCATCTTCACATCTGAATATCGAAAAACGGAAACATTTGAATCGATTCATTATTAATTATCAGATAAAATTCAAGGAACTGAGAATCATGAGTCAGCAGAGGGCAGAAGAGCAAGACATTGGCATGAATGTGGAATAAAAAACCCACGTTCATACATGTTTACATCTTTACTTATCTTTTATTACAGAAGGTTGTGATTAATGTTTATAATTGAAAATTTACATCAAATAAAACATTTTTGTGTCACATTTTATAAAAGTAATGTTGACAGACAGGTGATCGTTAAACATGGGACAACATGTTGGCACAGAAATGTTTCCCGCATCTGAACCAAACCGTCAGGGACTGTAACACAACGGCCACTTGTGTGTGTCAACATGCTGAGAAGCATGCGTAACTGTTCTGTTTAGACACATAGTGACACCTGTGGTGGCCTGGCCTTTGCCCTGCGTAGGCTGAAATGTGCTCCCGCCCACAATGAGCCTGTCAAAAACACGAACCCCCGAAAACCACCAGTCATCAGTCTTACAACATTCAACCAAAAAGAAGAACTGCGGCTTGTGTGTCTCCGTCTCTGAACCAAACCAAACCTCACTCACAACAACATGCGTTTAAACTTCGCCGGTGGTTTGTGTCTTTGAGGTACTGGGTGAAATTCTCTCTCTCTCTCTCTCTCTCTGATAAACCAGATAAAAAAAATGGAGGAAGAACTTAACTATGTGACAGTGACTTTCAAGACTAATGGTATTTCTACACATGGTGAGTCATGTACCCTTTTTTAATTCGGAGCTTTAGTATTAGTTGTGCTTTGGTTGTGTATGCTGAACTGAACCCAGAGCTGTCTGCGCTTTTCAGTGGAAAGTATTTACTCTAGTTAAGTACAGATTTGAGGTACTTGTATTTTTTTTAAATTTGTATTTCGCTGCTACTTCAAACTTCTGCCCCACCACATTTATTTAACAGCTCTAGATACAATTTGAAATGCATTTGTTTAGATACAAAACATACCATAAGACACTATTCTACGTAAAACTAACCAGTTTAAAGTAGCTACAACATTAAAGTTCTGCCCACACAGTAATGAATCAGCAATAATAATCAAGTGACACGAAGAGGAATTAAATACTGCTCCATAATGAGTGCTTATACTTTTAATACTTTTCACATTTTACTGATAATATTTGTACTTTAATATGATTTTAAATGCAGGACTTTTACTTTAATGGAGTATTTTTATATTCTGGTATTGCTACATGTTTTATGTATGATTGCCCACACGTATGCTCAACTTCAGTAAACCTGCTCTCTGGGTATAAATACAGTATTTGTAGTATCTGTATAGCAATCCCTCTAAACCTCTTTAAATCTTAATTTCACACTTAAGTTTCTTTGAACTTAGAAATATAGTTTCCTTGTTTCATCGCTTTAAAGTTAATTAAGTGATATGTGATGTTTCTGGCTGCAACATCCCAGCATTGCAGCATTTTAAATTGCCCAACAGCATATGGAGCCAAAAATAAATGAAGCAAACTAAAAACGAAGCTCTGTGGGTTTTGAAAAATGCTTGGCCTGACAAAAGTAAAGAAAACACTTAGGAATCAGATATTAATCTGTCTTGTTGTTTTATGTTGTGTATTTTATTTTAAATGTCCGTGGACAATCACAATTAAACACTGAAAAATATACTCAGGTAGACGTGAGGTTTTGCCATCAGAACAAAGGGAGGGTTCTCTTTTGTGAGAGTGGACATACCACCCGCGGATACAGAAATGCCACACTGCAGACCAGAAAGTAACATTTAAAAGTCACGAAACATTTCAGTTCCTTTAAGCTCTTTTGCTTTTTGTAGAGAAACCAAACGACATGGAAACGATCTACGAGGAGGTGAAAATTGAGGATCCGGCAAGGGATCGACATCTTGTTGAACCAGGTCATTTGTAATTTGCCATGATAACCCCCCCTCCCCACACACAATATATGATATTTTTTTGCTTTAAATCAGTATAATAAATAGCTTTTGTTCTTGGTAGAAAATGAAAAGAAAGCTCCACGGAAAACCTTGCTTCACCTGGTGGCAGCAGGTTTGGGGATCATTTGTGTCATCTTGGTGTCGGCCGTCATCACCCTCAGCGTCCACTGTAAGTCTATTTGGCTGCCTACCTTTTTCAGGGACTCTCGAGGCAGTTTGACAGTAACAAGTGAGGGCATCAACGCTAACGGTTTCTTCCCCTGACTGCAGTTAACACGGTCATGTCAGAGCAGTACAGAGAAAACAAGAACTTAACAGCAAAGCATCTGAAGCTGAGGACAGAAATGACCGACTTAGAGAGACGAACAGAAGAGCTGACCAGAGAGAAGGACGGACTCAACTGGACCATCGGAGTCATCATGAAATATGAGAACTTCCCGGTGAACACCCACTGCCCACAGAAAGGTGACAACATGATTCAGCTGGGCTCTGTTTGGGTTTTGTCGCTGCTCCTTTGTGTCATGTTTCATATTTAAGAGCTTGGACTTTCTGGCACAACATTATTTTTAACTTTAGTGGAATTACCTGGTCAAAAAGAGAAAAAGTTTTAATTATTAAGAAAACACACATGTTCTTCCATTTTATAATGTAGATTTGATATGTAATAGAAAATGATTTTCTTGTTTAACAGTGTGTAAACCTTGTCTGGACGACTGGGTGCTGTTTCAGTCGAACTGCTACATGTTCTCAGAATCGGACTATTTTAGTTATTGGAAGAGTTGGCAGGAAAGCCGTAATCAATGCAAAGCAATGCAGGCAGATCTGGTGGTGATCGAAAGCCAGGAGGAAAAGGCAAGACTGATTTCATTTGTAATTTTCCTGCTCAAACAAAGCTCCAGCTCTATCTGTCTTCATAGAGATGGAGATGCATGGTGTCCAGAAGTGTGAACACATGAAACAAACTGTAATTTAGACACAAAAGATGATTTGTTTGAATGTTAAGAACTAATCCTTTCATTATAATTGTCCTAAAATCCCACCAAAGCTTCACAGCTATTTAAATTCCATATTTTATTCATTTTTAAATCTCTAATGAGTCTCTAATCATTCTTCCTTTTTCTCTCACACACGCACATTTTATTGCATCTTTATGTATGAACTTTGCTGCAGAAATGTATTTTTATCAATATTATTTTCATTACATTATAGTGGAAACATATATGTGTTTTTTCTTAATCAACACCTGTATCACAAATTTAGGAATTCATCAATAACCACACAAAAGTCTACGATAATGACAAACATGGATACTGGATTGGCTTGAGCAGCAGGGATATGGAAAACACGTTGTGGGTAGATGGAAGCAATTTCACTATGACGTAAGTGCACAAACACACACACTATCACATCTAAAAGCCATTTTGACCCCCAATGAATCACAGCAATTCAGACACGCAACTTTATCATTACTAAACAAACCAGACCATCGGCATGAAGGCCGGCAGCTTCTTCCCTCCTGCACGCTGCATTTTACACTTAATGCCACTGGGTTATGAACAGAAACGGGACGGAAGCAAAAATTCTTCCAGTTTCTTAAAGCGGCACATGGTGAATTGAGTAAAAAGGAGGAAAACACTTTCAACGTGTTCATCTCAGTAACGCCAAAGACACTGGCGTTGGTGTAACAATGACATTTCTCTAATCTGTTAGCTCACAGCAACACAGACTCACACAGTAACTCACTCCAATGAACAACTGACCCACCATCAACAGTTAACGGTACAGCAGACATCAGGATTAAAGGAACAGTTTGAAATATTTGCTTTCTTGCTGAGAGTTATATGAGAAGATCGAGACCACTATAGTGTCCTAAATATGAAGCTATAGCCAGCAGGCAGTTAGCTTAGCTTAGCATAAAGAGCCTGGCTGTGTCCAATGGCAAGGCAAGGCAAGTTTATTTATATAGCACCTTTCATACACGGATGCAATTCAAAGTGCTGCACAGAGAAAAGGACAAAAAGAAAAAGCAATAGTTAAAACTATATAATCAATGGTAACAAATCCACCTGCCAGCACCTCTAAAGCTCGCAAATGAACACTTTATAGTTTCTTTGTTTAACATACACAAAAACCAAAGCGTAAAAATGAGAAGTTGTGGTTTTATTGGAGGTTCCATGCAGGACTTTTGCTTGGCTGTGACTTCCTGGAGAATACACAACTCCAAACTTCAACCAAACCAGAATAATTTTGCTGGTAGGCAAAATATATCTATATCTATATATCTACTATTTGAGCATGAGCGTAGAATCAATCTTTTCATCTAACTCTCCCGCAAGAAAGCAAACAAGTGTATGTTCCTGAAATGTGGAGCAGACACACAAACTGACAACTGATTTTGTTTCTTCACTAGGCACTGGATAGGACAGCATGATGGCTACCAGGGACGTTGTGCTCTGTCAATGCCAAATGCAGATCCTCTGGCCAACTGGCACAAAGTGAGCTGCAACATGAGGAACCGCTGGATCTGTGAAACAAGAGCCTTGATCAAACCGGACGAGGAATCAGCTGCATTATCCAAATCGATTATCTGACATTTGAAAAAATATCTAGCTATCAATCTCTCTGTGGAAGCTGTTGTATTGGGTCTGATGTGTGGTGCAAGCACATTTTCTTTTTGTTGTCTTTATATAATTTATTGTAAGTATGCATCTCTACAAATGTTGCAGAGTACACCATCACCTTTGCACCTTTAGCAGGTTTGAATGTACAATATATTAAAGAGGAAGCAAGCTAACCCAAAAAAGACTGTTATCATCAATCTACTTTGTGGTGAGCAAATGTAATAATATGTTCTTATTACTTCCACATTTACCCTCAGTGGCCACTTTAGTTACACAAGTACAATCTAATGCAATACTACAAACACTACTTTTACCAAGTTTATAATGAACGACTGTATATGTTTTAGCATTGAGGTCATAGTTAGCAATGTTGTACAGGATTGTGTTTTATTGAGAGTTTGTAATATTTTGCCCACCTCATGTCAGCAAATAAGAAAACCTTAACGAAGACCTCAATAATAAACATACAGTATAATAAAATGTACACATTTACAAAGTCACCAAAGCTAACTTTGTAAATGTAGATTTTACGGCTGAGCTGTTGCATTGGATTGCAAAATCCCACATTCAACATCCATACATACTCTCTAATGCACCAAATGTGTGTTCATCCACCGATGAAACTAGTCCCCACCAAATGCACAATTTACACCTGTTTGAGTAATGTTTGCTTAAAACTACGGCGCCCAGCAGTTTTAGGAAAATAAAGAGACGTTTTTATGAATTCAATTATAACATAGTGTGTTACAACAAGACAGACCATAAATTAAAAATTCCAAATGTGAGTTAACCCACCAGAAATAAACATGACAGGTAAAAAGATTGCGATCAGAATGAGATAATGCCTAAATGCGTCACCTTTTGTTCGTTACAGAAACAGACTTACGAGAACCGACAAAACAGACATTCTTGTGTAATCAAAACCCGCAAATACACAATCACAGTTGTCCTTCAGCGTTATTATGTCAGGTGGAAGAGGAACCTTACATGAGGTAATGAGGAAATGTTGTGTTCCTTCACACCTTAGTTAAAGCCTGCTCTTATTCTCTGCACTGAAACAAGTCCGGCAATGTATGAATTTTAAGGATGGAGGAAGAAAGCAGTTATTCTACAGTGGTTTTTAAAAATGGTGGTCCAGCTCCAAAAGGTAAGTGACTCTTGCTTTATTTTGAATTAAGCACAGTTTTCACTGGTTTTCAAAATATAAATTCAAAAGCTCAAACCTGCTGTCATTTTGTAGTAATAAAGATTAGATAGATTTCCATCCACACCACACCTATTGTAATATTTCCCCTGCTCAGCTCAGACACTGCAGATACACATGTTTTGAGTAACAAATCCAACCTTGTGAGTGAGTGTCACCTGGATATGCACAGTTACCAGAAGTGCATCAAATCTATGGAGAAAAACTATTATTTAATACATGACCAGCAGAACCAGACGTTATGTCCCTTCCTGTTTTGACAGTGAGTGCTCTGCAGGAAACTGTGACCCACATGAAGTAATTTCATTGTGACATTGTGAAGAATCCTCACTATTAAATTAAATGTTAACGTCCTTCTCTCTATTTAACAGGTGTTTTTATTGTCTTTGTTTTAAGGTTTTTGCAATTTCCTATTAAAATGTTCTTTATGCATAAAAGTGGATTTAAATTGGGTTGTTTTATCATTTCCCCATGTTTTTTTATTATTACTGTTATTCAGGGACAAAAGAGGACCATACAATTTATTCTGAAGTAAAACTTAAAGGTCCTGCTACTGTACCAGGTACGTTATAAAATCTGTGAATTTTCGTATTTTCATTTCATCAGTTGAGCTCTACAACATTATATTATGATGCTTATCATTATGCTTATTGAAAAGGTACAAATTCTCTCTTTATTCATTATTATAGTTTTAAGACGATGCCTCAAAGAAATGGAGAAAATAAAACCAAAAAAAGCTAAATTTGCTCTTTTTGTTCTGCTTGGAGCCTTTTTGTCAACATCTAACTTGAATGTTGGGTGGTTTTAATACTTACAATTCTGCCAAATTTATTTTGAAAGCTTCCAAAAAAACATTCATTTTCATTAAGATTTAATGCTCTTCTGATTCTGCCATGGGCAGCGATGTACCTGCTTTTAGCACTTGCGATTCATCACCAGCCCTTACAAGTCTGATGAGACGTCCTGTTGTTTTCAATCATGGTTCTATGCACTTGATGTAAAGCTCTCATTTTGGAAGTCGCTTTGGATAAAAGCGTCTGCTAAATGCCTAAATGTAATGTAATTTTTTTTGCCTGCAGTGGGGGTTTTTTTACATTTCTTTTGCTCCCCTACCTCACTTCCTTTCCTCACTGATTAGCTTTTGCGTTCACCCTTGCCACCCCTCATTTACATGTTCACTCCTTATTTAAAGATTGCACTCCCAATCTTTTACTCTTTGAGCTTCCCATGGGGCACCTGTTTTGGTGGAAGGAGTTTCTAACTCCTTAGTTCTTACTCTTTGTTCTTATCCATTGTCCATGTTAATTTAACTGAGAACTTTATTTTTCTTTATTTCTTTAAGATGGACTTTTGAGACTCATTTCTAATCCCTTGTACTATGTGTTTTTTCACGCAGCCCATGTGTCTTTTTCCTTCACATGTCTGATTGAGTTTAGGATAATTTGACTTTTGGAGAAAATAAACCTTTGTTCAAAGAATTGAAAACGATGACTGCATCTTCCTTCACAATCCCCTGCATTCTGATCGGATGCCAATGTGATGATAGTCAACCCTTTGTCCTGAACCTCCTAATTTATAGTACCTCTACATAAAATTGCAAATTTCTTCTTTCTTCTTTGCTCTCTTTGCAATTACTCCAGCAATTGAAAGATGCTAAAACATTTAATTATAATCTTAAACGATGCACCCTTATACAGACTGAGCACTTGATATAAAAATGATGTGGCAAAAAAAAAAGCATGTTGAAGTTGAACAATGGCAGGTGAAGATGGTTTGTTAAAGACACACTCTTTTCTTTCCTATGAGAGCTTGGAATGCTTTTCCATGAACCCCACATATGCCCTCCTATATTACAATGAGTGTATGGAATGTCTTTATAATGCGCATGTTTTCTATGCATACCCTATCTTTTCCAGCTCAGCCTACCACCTCAACACACTAGTGTTCTCTTCACCCACAATGCCTTGCCCCATCACTACACTTACTGTGCCTTTGACTCCCTCTGGGAAGAGAAATCTCTTGTAGATGGTGTTGACGGTGTCATTGGGTTCAACGTCGCACTCCCTCTGCAGCAGGATGGGTCCGGTGTCCAGTCCGTCATCAGCCCAGAACACCGTGAACCCGCCCTTTTTGTCGCCATGGATCAGGGTCCTGTGTGTCAGAGACGAAAGGTAAAAAGCCGTGCTTGTCACAGTGCTAACCTTGACCTGATAAACTTGTACATAACCCACCAGTTGATAGCAGAGGCTCCCCTGTGGCGCGGCAGCAGGGAGGGGTGGTAGATGATGGAGCCGTGTTTGGGGTGGTCGATAACCTCCATGGGGATGAACTGGGAGCAGAAGGGCAGGACGTTGAGCTCGGCACCAGTGGCCTTGTACTGAGCTACCACCTCCGGAATGGCCTGGCCCTTCAAACGCCAGCGTGGGAACTTGAAGACAGGAACCCCATCTTTCTCCGCCTCAGTTGCTGTAGGAAAATGATCAAGAATGATCAAACTCTTAAATTGTGGCATGCAAAAATGGTTTTAGTCACAAAGTTACACAGACATTATAAGATGTTTTTATTATCAATCCATCTATTTGTTATTGTTTGATTAATGACTTTATTGTCGGGATAGTGAAAAATGTCCATCAGACCTTAAGGTGTTGTTTTTACTGACCAACAGTCCAAAACAGCAAAAGGGTTTCAATTTATAAAAATAAGAGTGATGTGACAAACAGAAAATTTGCAAATCCTGCAGAAAAATACTTAAGAGTTGAGATATCTTTATGTAATGCAATCTGTACAAGTGATGAAACCTACTTCTGCAGTTGTTATGAAGCTTCAAAATAAAACCTATTTTTCATATTAACGGGGAAATAAATGAGAAATAATATAGATTGGCAGTCTCTTTGGCTGAAATGACCTTAATTATCTTGATGTGGGAAGGTTTTAAGTTTTGTACATGAGCTGCAGTGTTGGGTAGGAGGATTGTGGCTATCAGTGACGCTAGAGGACGTACAGCAGGAATTCAGAGCACCAAGAAACAAGAACAACCAAAAATATGAAACTGTGATGAAGACATTGCTGCTCTGGCATTTATGGGTTAAAAGTTTTAAAATTGTGTTCCCACTTCTGACTATACCCAACCACAATGCCATTTTGCAAAACTAGCGAAAGCTATATCACCTGTGGAACATATCATTTCAAAAGCTGAATTATCAGTTGCAGATCCACAGAATTTTACCCTCCGCGTCTTCAGATTGAAAAGTATTTCTGGCTTCCAAAGGGGAACATGACGGAGAAAGTTTGGAAACCACTGACCTGAGGCCAGATGAAAGCTCAATAAGATGAGTGACAAGTGTTACAAGTGACAAATGAGTGAAGGACAGCAAGCCTTTCATCAGCTCGCCTCATGTTGTCTTCACTCTCCTCATATCTACCTCCATCAGAAAACATGAGATCAAACTTATAGCCAATAAAAACTACATTCATTTCTAGCTCTTACTTCTTCTACAGTGCTGTAAATACAGACATTTTACTGCTGGTTATTGTCCAGTTATAAAGATGATGATCTGATATTGTCAGTTATAAAAATAGCCCTCAGGTGATCAGGGTGCACTTGGACATCAATACAATACGAATGACTATGCAACTTTGATAGGAGAGCTATATTGATTTTTTTTTTCAGAGGAACAAAGTGATGAAAGCAGTGGTGAGAAGAGTCCAAATTTCATGTGTCACCATCCTGAGTCTATTCGTGAAAGGCTTGCACAAAAGTATGATGCATCTTGCTTGGAAACTCAGAGTCAATAAGGCTTTAGTGACAGAGGACAGACAGAATGTGCGTTAGTTTCTCACTCTAACTGGTCCTACAGCCATGTGCTTATTGCAAGGCTAAAGTCTGGAGGTCCCCGTCAGTAAAGTCCTCACCCAGTGGGTCAGCCTTGCCATCCTTGTCAGGGATGGTGAAGACTCCTACGACGGTATGGCCGTCCTTCCTCAGCTCCTTGTAAACCTCCTGGCCGAACAGACTCTGACCAATCACTGCGATCTTCATTTTCACACCTCACTGGGTTCTGGAGAGGCAGCAGCACACACCAGGACAACCAGAATGTTTGTAATTAGTGCAAGCGACATCAAAGCATATGAATTATGTTATGAGATTTAAATGCATTTTATACAGCAAGTAAGGGTTTTCATCTTGCATATCATTGTTCATACTTGCACACTATGAAGAAACTGAAACGTGTCAATTTGTTCCAGTTTTTCTTTGGCTAAAGGGCGCATTAAGCACCAAGAGACTTCGAAATACACTCAAAAAAGACAGCGGACAAGACAGAACACACCTGTGCTTCTGTTAGCTTTGTATGCATGCAGGCATTTCATGAAGCACTACAAATTGGGTTTGTTTTGACAAGAAACTCACTCACACTTTATGCAAATGTGTCATGTCTGAACTGTGTGACTATGGGTCCAAAGAGCACACTGAGCGACTCTGTCGTGCTTTCACAATGGTAGGACTTCAGCATGAAGCAGTTTAAAGAATTAGACTCAGGTGGAAAATGTGTGCAAATGTAGACGACTAGCATTCCAAGTTTATTCTTGGGAAAAAAAGCTAAAAAGTGGTTGCAGATGTTTTATCAAAAGCACATAAAATAATGCATTTATTTGTCCAGTATAGTAATATTTGGAATAGAACTTAAGATTTTTGGAACAAATGCCTAAGTTAATATTGCATGCAGAGTGAAATATTTGTCATTCTTCAGTTAGTCTGTAATGTTTAAATAAATGCATACAGATACAGATACAGCGTAAAAAACCTAATATATTCACTTCCAGGCAACTATTATACAGCATATTTTAAATGAATCAAAAAGTGTTCAGTAATCACGACTTTCTGTCTGCCTGTTCAACAGTTTAATGACCCTGAACAGGGAAGGGCGGGGCCTGCTGTCCTGCCAACCAATCAAATCCTTCAGTGTACGTCATGCATCCAGTGCTGACCAATCAAATCACGGAGGAGTTGAAGGGATTTGACAGTCCACAGACAGGCAGTTCTAGACATAAAGTTTAATCACAAACTAACTTCGTATTAATATTCACACACTATGCTCACCACACTTTATGAAGTAACGTGCTGCCATAACAAATCACTGCAATATTAATATCCTTATCCTTATATCCTTGTCTCCTGCTGCAAATACAAACACTGTTTTTGCGAGTGATTCGGGAGACCAATCAGAAATCTGCACTCTCATTTATAAGCATTATGCATCATGCAAAGAAGTATGAAACAGAAGGGGGGAAACTCCTTACCCCTGACCACAGACCCACTGCTCCTCTGCTCGCCTGGAAAGAGCGATCGGACGAGAACCGTTGCTTTTAATTTCCTCCCCCCAGCCACACATGCAGGCCACCAAATTACATAACATGCAAATAAAGCAGAGTGATTGGACAGGACGGGCAATGAGGCTTCAGGGGACGGCCTATCAGCTGCTAACGTCTCTGAGTGAACCCAATCACACGGAAACTGAAAAATGTCAGCTTTGATAAATCACACCACTACAGTATGGACTGTGTGTTTTTCCTGCAATATGCTGACTTAGTTGTGAATGTGTCAAAAAAATCTTGAATGTCTTTTTTTAAATAAATAACAATGTATAAAATAGTCTTATAAAATAAGATGCACTGCTTATTGGTGAAGATTTGGGTATGTATACTGTTCCCGAAGGTCAACTTCTACTGTTCATGCTAAAACAACGTGGTAATGTTATGGAGATATGGGGCATCACAGTTTGTCTGCACTTACTGTGCAACAACCATCGATTCCACAATTATACTCATGGGCAGTTTGTATCTGCGTTCTGAAGGCAAACAATTAGTCAATTAGGAAAAATAAGAAATGCAGCTTAAAGTCATTTAAAACTGTTAAAATTAAATTAAATAAAGTGAAGTGAAAAGAGATAGGTGACTTACAGATTGATCGAATTACTTTATCATCACAGACTGAAACTGGCACAAAATTGAACATACACAGTAAAAACAAACGGACAACCAATAGCAGTGACAGCGTATATGGTGTCATACCACAAGCAGTACATAATCCTACACAGTACCAACCTGCAGTGCTTGTAAAAGTAGGCTACAAGACATGCAATACAATGTGGTGGAAATTCATATCAATAAAAGGCAAAATACAAAGATCTTTCTGTAAGTTTTATTCAAATCATTTGCAAATAGACTCCAATAATACACAGTGGTTTCCAGAGTAAAGAGCAAAAGAAAACAAACATCCATGTCTTATACACACTAAGTGAGCATGTAAGGGAGGGGCTGTCACACAGTTGTTACTAATAAATCATTCGTTCATAGCCAGAGTCTGTTACTTGTAGCTTTCTCGCCTGGACTGCAGGTTCCAGTTTTCCAGGGGCCATGACCTCACTTACTGTTACTGAACACCCAGTGTTTAGTCACAGAACATAGAGGAACAAAGTCAGCCAGTACTTTTACTTTTGACATATTACAACAGAGTGTGGGACAAAGATCAAGCGGTTTAAAATACTTTTTCCATTACAACATAAAATGCAATATTTTATGGGTCTATATAATGGTAGTTATTATAGGGATCATAGAGACGACATCATAGTAGTTAGTTTAGTTTAGCTATGTTGAATTTGAAAGCAGTTGTTGATTTCCAGGTGCTTTACCTTGAAACAACCGTTTCATTTAAGGCAAGACTATTGTTAATGTTAGCAAACTTTAGTTACATACAGGAACAGACTTTGCTCTTTCAGTTCACTGACTTTAGCGCTCTTTTTCTACCTGTGCTACTGCTAAACTTCATTTTAGCCTTTGTCACTATCCGGAACGGTTACTGCATTTTCCATTTATATTGAATTTTATGCTTATGCTAGACAAATTGCACATTTTTATATGCTCAGCTAATCTCTTGGGTGCCTGATAAAAGAGGATATGCTAGATTTAGCAATTCAACACTGTCTCTATTTTCTCTATGGTTGGCCTAGTGTCCGATTACTTTGTTCTTATTTGGAATTTATGGACCTGGAAAATATTATACCAAATAAAAAACAAATGACATTCATATTCAAATGACACAAAGTAGGATAGTAAAGGTAGGTCTTAGTTGAGCTAGTCACCTCCTGAAATGTATGTAGCATTACTACAGTAAATGTCCTCATGAGAGTTATATTAAGTATACAATAATAGCTGTGGTGAAATGCTGGTTTAAGCTTGTATTGAACTTCCTCAACAACAGTTTGCACATAAAGTTTTACAATGAAATGATATGCAGCAGTAGACAGTCATGGTAGGTCATTCAACAGGCATAAACACTGTCATTGTTTTACAAAAATTAAACTGTGTTAAAACTTCAACATCCATGACAATCATTGCACAACCTGATGCAACTCATCACATACATGCAATTGAAAATCAGTTATGTGGCTTCTCTTACATTACTGCTATGGTCATGCAAACACACCCAAAATGACCATAAATGAGGCTGAGCAGAAAAGATGTCACATTACTGTTACCTGTGTGAACACAGACTCGTGGTTACTAAAGGTACCTCGCAGATTAAGTCTCATTTGGATTTCTCTCTTGCCATATGTTATAAACCCTCTCCTCATAATAAAATGGCACACGTTGCTCAGACTTTGTTAGTGGATAGTTTTTGTTGTCTGTACGGATTCTGTGGATGTGTTTAAGGCCTCTTGTGAAATGAAAGTTCAAAGGTTAATCGTGCACTGTGAGAAAGCTTAACACTGATTGTTATTCATGATGCATTTCTAACAGTTAAACCTCAGGAACAAGTCTGCACTGACGACATTACTTTTTCTAAACCATACAAAACTGCTCAAAGTCAACACCTTCACTGGCCTATATTAATGTATCTTTCGCCCTGCAATAGCAGCATTTAAAATAATTTTACCTCTGAACATTGAGCTCTGAGTTGTGACAGTGTAAAATGTCCTCTAATTTTTAACACAAACAGTAACAAAAAATAGTTATTTATCACAAACCAAACGTATTAAACATACGTAACCATGAGTTCACCTGAACTTCCAAACCGCAGCTAAGTTTGTTTGCTCACGTATAAACATGAATGTAACATTAGCTAGCTGTCATGTGTTAGCAAAGGTTAGCGCTCGTTCCAGCGGACCTCCGCCAGAGTAGCGTAACGTCAGTTAAAAGTTAAAGTAACCCAGCCCGGTTCTGTTTGAGCAAACAACGGCAGAGAGAAGCAGACTTGCTGTTAAAGAGTTCCCGGTGAACTCGTGGAGGACATCGCTGTAGGTTTGCGGTGATGGCAGAGGTTTCTGAGCGGACGAGAGGACGGCTGGTTCCGGACCAGTGAAGAGTGGCGTTCTCTCATTAGTATGCAGATTATACGTCAATCACGCTCTCCTGGCCCCTCCCCT
>JAVQJD010095209.1:0-26261 GCA_036023655.1 Nannoperca australis | reverse complement strand
AAGGGAGTTTTTCCTTGCCGTTGTCGCCTAGTGCTTGCTCATGGTGGGAACGTTGGGTCTTTGTGTGTGTGGAAGTTGGTCTCGACCGGCTCCATGTGATTGAGTGCCCTGAGATAACTTAGTTATGATATGGCGCTATATAAATAAAATTGAATTGAATTGAATTGAATTTGTGCACAGAAGTGACATGACGTTTTTGAATCCAACACCACACATTTAAACCAGCAAGGAGACCCCTGATAAAAACAATACAAAAATCTCTCGTTAAATTACTGTGACTTTGGCAGATTATTTTGTGTAGGACCCCTTCCCTCATAACAAATAGCGGATTGTATTAATGGACTTGTTTTTTCCACAATTTTAGATGTGTGCCTTCAACATGTTTACAGTTGTGTTGATGTTCCTTGGCAATTGAATAATCAGTGACATTAAATTAGATGTAATTATCTCCTGAGTGCTTCTAAAAGAATTGTGTGGAAAAAAGACCAAATTATCGAATCTGCTTTTTCTACTAATGGACATAAAAACATAAGTAGCTGCTTTGTAATATATAGCAAAATGACAATGTGATGGTAAAATATTTTCATGATCCAGGATTTCCATCCTCAGCTGTTTCCAGCAGGTCAAACGACTGCTAGCTCTGTGAATCCCAGAATCCAAATGATCTCCTTAATGACCAAATACAAGAGAAAATGAGCAATTTATGAGAAACAAGGGGGACTGTCTAAAGTTAGAAACAATTTATATTGAGCAAAGTAGGACGTTCATGCATTATTAAACTATGCTTTTCTATAGACTAACAGTGTTTTCTCCATGTGAAATATTTCTAGTATTCCAAACTATATTTATGACCAGTCAAATCACTAAGGTGAACTTTGGTTCAATTTAACATATTACATCCGGCAATGTCACACTGGAGGAACCTTTTTATAGTTGTGAGAATAGTTGGAGGACCGCTCTCCTTTTTATTGTGCGAGCACAGCAAAACCTGGGAACCATCGTAGTTCTTAGAATGCCGTTTTGAGGGACTTTTTTTTTTAGCTTCAACTTCAGAGTAGGTACTCTGTTATGGTTCGTAGACAGGGCACTGGAAAAAGGACTCAGTTGCAAATGCGAATCAACAAAAAACGCTTTATTCAGAGGATGCAAAAAAGGATTCAAGGTAACAAACACAAAAAACAGGAGGACACTCTCAACTCCACAAAGAAAAGGGCTGACGTGGCAGCAAAAAATCTAGATAAAACTGAAAACAAAACACTAAACTAAATCACTTAGGCAAAAGATCAACAAGAGTTTTTTACTTACAGTAGTGTGAGGTCAGGACATACATAAGTACATGCAACAAACAAACAAAGACAAGACAGGAACTAACTAACCCTAACCCTAACTAAATACACATTGTGACGAGTACCAGGTGGAAACAATCACAGACAGGAAATTAGGCGAACAACAACACAGACCAACAAGATTTCAAAGTAAAACAGTAAATGACTGTGAGCAACTAAGAAACTCAAAAGACACACTCAGCACAACGTGCGGGACATAACACTCTCCCAGAAAAACAGGGGCATGTGACGCAAGAGTTTGTTGATTAGTCAAACACGTCTTTTAAAAATGTCTGTAAACAACAGCTCGTAATGGTAGCCTTAAAAAATGTTGTCTGTTTGCAACCAGCAGTTGTTGGTATAGCAACTTCTGCACAACATACAACAACAACAGCTTTTTTCTCTGCTGTTAACAAGAATGTTCATGCAGACAACTGTAGTGTTGGTGTGTCCTGGATCAGCTGATGGACCAGTTGAGATTGCACATTGTCGTTGGGCGGTTTAGTAAATCTGTGACTCATATATCCTCAGTTCAGTCTCTGCTGCTGCTGGTTGTCATCTTCCTCCACCACCAGCATCCATCCACCTGTGGGCTCACCATGGCAGGGTTGTATTGATCTCTCCCTGCTTTCACTTTTTTTGCCTTTAAGTTTCACAGGAGGTGATGTGAACAGCCATGACAATTTAGATTTATTTCCATAGTTAATTAGTTGACCTACCTTCTGTTTGCTTTCAAGAGCAGGAAGAGAAAATAAATAAAAAAGATGAGATGAGATGATATAAGCATAGTGGCGTTTTAGTTCCACCCCTACAACCCCACAGCTTGTGCAGCTAAAAAAGGCATTAAGGCCTGGTCACACCAGAAAATGGCACAGTGAAATTCAAGACCCCCAGACTGAAAGAGATAATGTTAGTAGTCTTTTTGTGATTCTTTGTCATCATTTTGCGTCACTTTGTGGTATATTAATGGGTGTCTTTGTAGTTATGTTGCATCTCTTTGTGGTTGTTTTATGTCTCTTTGTAGTTGTTTTGTTTTGATTTCAGTGACATTTTGCAGGTCACCCCCAGAACCCTTGGGCCCCTGGAATGGCAGGCCCATTCAGTAATCCATTCATGAGAAGCTACTAGCCTTAACTGCTAACATGCAAGCCTGTTGGGCAGGTGCTGTACAGTATACAAGAGGACAACAGTTGTAAAAGGTTGGAGTTAAGTACAAACTGTCTTGTTTGTTTTTGTTTACAGTATTTTTTATTAGCTATATCTATTTTATAATCATATTTTGTGACATTGTTTGACATTCTTATACTTTCATTCACATCATAATCATTTTTTGTAAACCACAAAATCTATTTTTGTAAATCAATTTTTTTGTAACTGGTTTGGAACATGCTTTACTTAAAAAAAGTCATTAAAATTGTATAAGTTACTCAGATGTCTAAGAACATATGGGTAACAATGCGTTCATTGTAAAACGCTATACATAACACCTTTTATAGAATATCAGTGGCCTGCAATTATAATTTAGATGTTTGACCAACAGACATATAAACAAAAGCCAAATGCATGAATATATTCATTTGGCTGGTGTGTGGAAGACATGGCTCAACACATGTAAGAAACTACCAGTTACACAAGCCTCCCGTGGTCTTGACAGGGCATTTCAAGTCAAGTGCATAATATTTTCTGCTTTGTACAAGACAATAGCTAATAAACATTGACTGTGTGGGCTGATTGTGATTGGTTAAAGACATGTACCGCTGGCCAGAGGTATGGAAGAGAGACCCATTACAAACTAGAAGGCAATAAAGTGAGCTCATTTACTCCTAACAGCCTAAGTACCCTCAGCAATGGGTCCCCTGCTGGAAATTTGGGTCGATGGAGAAGCAGTAATTACACTTCTGTCTAAGTGTCTTAATGTGACTGCAGCCATTGTTTACTTTTCTGTCTGCTGCAAAACACTGGCTGATGGATCATTTTCATTTCCAATCAAATCTGTGAGTGTGTATCTGTGTGTAGCCATATGCATGTTTATGAGGGTGTGGGTGTATTTTTTTCTTCTACCAAAGATAATGCAATTAAATGTTATCATCAGTCTAACACAATTTGTTTGTTCACTCTACAGCAAAGGCTTTCTTGGAAATTTGTTAATGTAGTAATCTGTTTTCAGTTTTTTCATGTATGTATTTTGTCTCAATTTGTGGTGTTAAGCACTCATAACCTTTTACTCATTCTATTCACACCCTCTCTCTTTTACCTGTCAAACAGCCTAACAGTATTACCAGTGTTGTGATGTTAAAGGGGGATGGGCAGATCTGATCTTTGAAACGTTACTTATCTTAAGTTATATCAGCATTTATAACTTTGGACAGAGATTAAGTGATTTCAATTGGATCACCTCCATCTGTGGATTTCCTCCAGTAAGTAATTATACTGAACTTTCCCTCAATTTTGTGTTCAACTTTGTCTTCAACTTTGGTGAACTATATGTTAAATTGCAGACAGTCTTGACAGTGGTCTTTGAGGAAATGGAGAGTCCCAAAGAGTCAAAACAGAAGGAAACTATCATATAAGCTGTAGCACACCTTCCATCCATTCATTCTGACTAGTTCCCAAACTTTAGCTCTCGACTGTGGATCCCAAGATGTTACCAGACCAGATGTGCTATGTAATTCCTGCAGCATTTTCTGGGTTTCCCCCCAAATCTCCTCCCAGTTTTAAATGCCCAGAGTGAGAGAACCAAAAGAAACAGTGGTTCCTTCACTAAGACTAGTACAGCTACCAGTTAATTTTAACTTGGGGTGAGAAGAGACAGAAGTCGATGGTAAAAAGATGTTTCCTTGAATTAAATATATTAATGTACTATCTAGTTAGCAAATGAGAACTAAAAGGCACTGAGATTTGAAGTGCGTAACCGCTACCAATTGTTTCTTTCACGTCACGTGAGAACTTGGTAAGAAGTTTTGCTGCCCAAATCACGTTACCTTGCAAGGCCGATGGATTCGCAAGATCACTATATCATGCGAGAACAGCAAGACCCTGATTTGTTACATAGCCTGCCCCATATACATAGCAGAGACAAACTCAGGCCCGCGTACATCAGTGACATTAACAAAATGACTATGGATAAGGAACGGTGTGAAGAATTCAGATATCTGGAATAAGCTTAGAGTAGAACCACTGCTCCTTTGTATAGAAAGGAGACAGTTGAGGTTCAGGTGTCCTAATCAGATGGATGATGGCTCCCTGTGGAGGAGATACTGGGACAGACCCAGAACACACTAGAGGGAGTATAAATCCTATTTAGCCTGAATCAATTTGGGATTCCCCCAGAAGGTGCTGAGGAGAAGATGTCTGGGCTACTTTGATAGGTTTGCTGCCACTGTGACCAAGAACCACATAATCAGCAAGAAATGGATAAATTGATAGGATGGATATAGCAGAACCCAGTGCAGAGACAAATGCAATGACAAGACATTCAATTTAAGTGTGGGCTTCAAAATGCATCATGTGGAAAACCTTGTTGAAGTTACAGAATTGGGTTCCATTTTATTTGGGTCTTTTTACACTAAAATGGAGCCAAAAGTTTCGAATCATAAGGATAGGTCACCAAATGACAGGTGTCAAAAACAGAAAATCTTCATGAACTGGATGTATCTGGATGCATATATATATATCAGAGTAAAATGACAATAGCACCACTCTCAAATTAGAAATTATACTACAAATGGCGACACGGACATTTCCCTCTCGTGTGAAAACGATACAGTGGAAGTATTCTACACAGCGTAACAGTAATTGGATAACACAACATGTAAAGTGAACACAATGACTAAGTCAAGATTGCTTAGCTAACACTGTGAGGCTACTAGGTATTTCTTGCCGTAGCGAATCTAGACGCGTGCATTGCTAAACACACAGAATGTACACATAACAACGGAGCCACAGGCACTTACTTTTGGTCATGAACTCAATACTTGAATAAGTGAACTGGGTGCCACAGGATGGACTGAAACACTAATTATGAAGGTAAATAATTAGGTTATAGCGTGAGCCCAGGGAACACGAGCCTTTACTGTTACTCTCATAACACAGTGACAAAACTGAGAGTAAAGTCAGAGCGGCTACGTCATGCCGCTTGTAGGGAGCGTAACATGATAACATTACTCAATAACATCTCAGCCTCTTATACAACCTTTGCAAAAAAAGGATACACATTACTTTGTGGCCAATTTATGAAGTGATGGGAAGTGTGGGGAGATGAGAAAGTGAGAAGGATTTAAATGTGTTTTTCATTCTTTGTACAATTACTTCTGTCACTTTTTGTGTACAAATGAGTACAGAACCATGAATGCCTGTGAATGCCTGTCAAATGGAGATAATACTGAACGTATTATCTCCATTTGAACAATTATCGTCTCTTTACTTTGCGTGGTCATTCGGAACAGCTATAAAGGCTTCTGCCTAATGACAAGGTCGAAAGATGTCAAACATGCCAAATATTGTACAAACTACTATGTTTCAAGTGTTCCCTGACCCCTGTGATCGCACGGGGTATTTGAAAGCAAAATCAACTTTCTCCTCAGCTCTCCCCACTAAACCATCACCTCAACCCTCACCTCCTTAACCCACCTGTAGTCTTCCCAGTTCTGGCCATGATAAACTGTTTTAGAGGCAGAAGCCTGGTGTTTGCAGTGTGGGGAGCTGCCCATCAGTCAGGCGGGCGTCTCTTTGGCTCTGGGAGGGATTACTGGGCATTCAGGCGGATCCACACAGTGAGCCACAGCCCGTCTGATCAGAGAAGCACTCGCCTATCTCCCCACCTCACCCCTGGGGCCCGTGATGTCACAGGGATTAGCACACAAAGTGGCCTAATCTCTCCCTCCACTCTCTTTCTATTGATGACCATCTCAAACATGAACGCATACACTGGCACTCACACACTCACACACATAGAAACACGTTGAAATGCAAAGACAATAAAATAAAATTACTGTCAGAACAAAAAAAAGCTCCGTAGCAAAACTAGAGGCCTTTAAAACCTGTGCACACCATTCATATTAAAAAAACTGTTGCTTTGCTGCACAGGATTTTTGCACATTTCTTTGTGTACAGATTAACAAGATATAATGTTTTAGAGGTGTAGTAACTTTGGACAGAGCCAGGCTAGCTAGTTTCCCCTGGCTTCCAGTCTTTATGCTAAGCTAAAGTAACTTTTCGACTCCAGCCCAGCAAGTGTTTTTCCCAAAATTTTGAACTATTTCTCTAAGATTCATGTTCCTGAAATATATTTTTATCCTTAGTTTGTTTCTTTTATCTCAAAGGATTCCTTACAATCTGTTGACTGTCAGGCCTTTTTAACTGCAGACATTTTGACACGTCACAGTAAGAAAAGCCCAGGTGTAAATAATGAGATAAATATTGGCTGAATCCCATTTAGCTGCTTCAATTTCAGGGTCCTGGCATTGTTCATGTTGGTGCAATGTCACACTGTCGTGGTTTGCCGAGATGCAGAACAGAGCCATTGTTAATGTTGTTTGCAGCACCTCTGCTTTTCCTACTGTGACAAGTCAAAATGTCTGCTGTGAAAAGAGACTAGTGCGCAAACATAATTAATTCAAATGTTTATACCGAAGTTATCTGCAAGTCAGATTTACTTCCCATTTTCCTTATGCACATCACCTTTAACCCAATTCTGCCTTTATTTGTTGATTTTCTGAAATTTTGTGTAGCCTAAATAAAATACTTTATGTAAATGTGACTTACTGTATAAGCTAAAGCCACACAGGCATGCACTTGGCTAAGAAGCTAAATCCTGTATGAAATCTGCGATGTATTATCTGCATAGAAAGAATGTGCACAGCATGGTTTGTTAGGAAAAAGTAAACAGATACATTAGCTTTAAGGAAGCTTGAGAGGTTCTAATTGCTGAATTTATGAACAGCAGCATTGTTCATTTTTTTCAAGTCCTCTCTTTGAAAACAGTAAATAACTTCTTCCCCCATTAAGTGTTGGGAATACTTCAGGCTGGTACCAAATGGCAGAACACAGACGCCTAATTCAATCAGAAAGCCCTAGGGCGGCCCAGCATGGCTAACTACATCATGGTTAAGCATCTTGATTTCGTCAGAATTATAGAAAATGACAAGTGAACTCGACATGAACCAGAGAGTCGGGGTGGAATCCTCGTATTGGCATTTCTTAATCTAAGCAGGGCGGTGCCAAAAAATCAATATTGTTCAGCCATGCTCCTTTTCTACTGTTTTCTCCCCCATGCGTCAGGAGAAAAGGACGGTACAGTAACACAGTCACAAACACACTCTGTACACTGGTGAGAGACAAGGCAACGACAAACAGTACTGTAAAAACCCAATTTTTCTTAGTGTTTAAAATTATGATAATGTCATATAAAATGTAATTTTGTCTGTTAATAAATTGCCTTAATCTTAACTATGTTAACCCACATATGTTAGGAGCTCTTGGTATTTCCCAAAGAATCAAATAAAGTTTCCCAAAAGAGTAATAACACTTAACTCACTTTGTTAGCTTGTTAAAATTAGCAACAGAGTCATTAGCAAACACAGCTAGAACATTAAAATTCATTTCTTATACATCAAAGGGATACTAGGTCCTATTATCATGGAATATTTGTCTGAATACAGTATGAAATATCATATCAACATCAACACATTGCACATCAAAAGATGAACAACGCTAAAAGTCTAACCTCCTGTCTACACCAGAGGCATTTAAGCTACATTTTCCAGTCTGACTCACACTAACAGAACAGATACACTTCTGTTTTAATCAGATATGTCTTCAACGCCTCGCACTTAATATATGCAACTGCAAACCAGATATTACTGTGTCTGAACAGATGCAGTGCAGTGGTCAAATAAAGTCTGTAAATAAAGTAAGGTAAAAATTTGTTTTACATTCTGTCTGCTGCAATTTGGCAAAAAATAGAACATTTGGTCACACGTTGCTACTACAGGAAATGTCACAGTGTGCATCCTCTGGCGAGCATGAACATGCTCAAGCATTAGATTATCATTGATATTTTTAGTTTTTTCAAGTGGAAATGTTTGAAATGTCTTTCCAGTTATTTTTACTCACATTAATGCACAAAAACTATGCTTCTGGATTTTTATCCTTCTCTAACACCCCTCTCTATCCACTTGTCGGAAATGTATTACTATATTTTATTCTTCAAATTTCAAACCATAAAAAAGATTTATGAACGCCTTAAACAATACTTATGTGATGTTTGGATTTATTTTCCACTGCCTCGCCTGTATGTGCAGTAATTTCTACAAACAGAGGGCTACAGGGAGAAAGCAAAATGTAGAGCAGAAAAGTGAACAAGGAGGAAAAACGCGTAGGGACCACTTTCAGTGCAAACAAACTTACTTTTCATCAGGTGCTTTTACATGTCCCATTCACATTTACTGGATTGAGTCCATGCAGCATAACCAAGGTGTTGACAGGGGCTGATTACTCTAATAAGACTTGTGGCCCTAGAGGAGGGGTCACCCAGAGGACAGGAATGCAGAAGGGCCTTCCTGAGGGCCAACAGTGATCCGGACTACAGCCGTGCCCAATGGATGGCTGACATCCCCTCACCCCCACCTCTGAACATTTCCTTTGGCTGAGCTCATTCTCTTCCTCTCTGGCTCTGTCTTCCAAAATTCCTGCTTTCCTATAATTCTCTATTTTTCTCTTGTCACTCTTTTTTGGCTGACCATTTCGTTTGTCTTCCTAATCCTTTAATAAACATAACATTTGGAGTTTAGTTCCCAAACAGACACACTGAACTGGAACTGCACATTTGACCAGTGGTTTCCCAACGTGGGGTTCAGGCCCCTGAATGAGTCCCAAGACAAATCAGACAGGTCACAAGATGATTCAAGGGATAAGAATAAAAAGAAAATACATCTGATACGTAAAAATGCTATAAGCATCCCATTTAATTGCTGTGTTATTTACTTCTTTGTCAGTGAATGTTTCCTCAGTTTCATGACCTAAGCGCGGAACTTTGGTCATGTGGTAACAGGTGAAACAGTTGAAAGATTAAAAGGTTGAAGGACAAAAAAGCTTGAGAAAAGAGAAAAGATTACGTCAAAATTGCTTAGTTTGACTCTGAGTTTTTTCTTTCTTGTACAGTACTGTATTTGTTCATCTCTTCGTTCGTCTCTTAAAATCTTTCAAATGAAATCTGTGAAGGAAAAATCCCTAATTTGGTTGAGCTGCCCACACCCATTGTTTCACATTGAAGCCATAACCTGTGACGAGGGGTCACAAGTAGACATAGCCTTATTTTAAGGGGCCACAGGCCAAAAGGTTGGGAACCACTGTATTAGACCACTATTTGAAATCGTGTCCCTTGCATGCTAATTAGCTCATTTTAAGTGCAGATCTCTCTACAACTGTAAGACCATGACCCATGAGTCATTCATATTTAATCTTTAATTGGAAACATTTTAGTGGATGAAAATTTAACAGAAATGAAATGTCTAATCTTTCCCTGGAAAGTGTTAAAGGCAGAGGTATGCTTGAAACAAACTTATTTGTACAAGGCGTCCAACAAGGCAAAAGTGTTTATACCTTTTCCAACTAATCACACTCGACAGCAGGGTGAAATGTCAGAGAGGGCTAAGATGCGATTAATCAATGATGATGCACACTTTCGTCTCACATTCATATGAAGTTAACTACAGTTAACTTAGGTTCAGGAGCAGTGCCACATCTCAAACACACCCCTAGTCACCTGTCAGGCCTACTTATCCCAACCGGTCGAGGCAGATGACCGCCCACCTAGAGCCTGGTTCTGCTCGAGGTTTCTACCTGTTAAAAGGGAGTTTTTCCTTGCCGTTGTCGCCTAGTGCAGCTCATGGTGGGAACGTTGGGTCTTTGTGTGTGTGGAAGTTGGTCTCGACCGGCTCCATGTGATTGAGTGCCCTGAGATAACTTTGTTATGATATGGCGCTATATAAATAAAATTGAATAGAATAGTCCGCATATCTGTATGGTGAACATTTTAACTATATTGTTGTAGTCATTAGATGTTACAAAAGGGTCCATTTTACTATGGTTCTTCCTTCCTTTAAGAGACTCCTCCTAACACAGTTTATTGTCAGGTCATAGTTAATACATAATTAATGATTAGTTAAGGAGGCTATGCCAGCTGTGACTACACGGCTTTGATACATGGAATGTGTCAAAAAACAACAGTGTATATAAAATTCTAAAATATCTACCCCAAGCAGTTCCTCTCACTTATCAGGTTGGACATAAAACATTTCCTCTTGCACAGACAAACAGATGCACACCTTCTCAGCTCCATCAGCTCCCTTGTCTCTTTGGTGATGTCTGCTGTAGATCATGGCGATCAGCAGCAGAGCGGTCAGAGCCAGCAGAGAAATGCCCACAGCGATGGCAGTCTGAGTGGCAGCTCCCAGAGCGCTGAAGGCCATGCTGCCCAGAGCGTACAGGGGCTCCTGGCTCACATCTGAGCCCAAAGCAGGACCGTGGCTCCTCAGCCGTGGCCAGACGGGGGAGTATGGCGAGGAGACCTGGGACCATGAGGCCCAGATGGAGGAGGAAGAGGAGGAGGAGGAGGAAGTGGATGAGTTGATGGCAAGCTGAAAGGTCACCCTTGCCACGCCCCCAGCATTCCAGGCTTCACATTCATAGAAACCTGCGTGAGCCAGAGTCACATTACTGAGAAACAGCATGCCACTGCCGGTGTCGGGGTCAAATCGTTTGCCGTCAGTCTTCTGCAGACTGACTCTGCCTTCCTCTGAGGGCACCTCTGCTCCGCCCACTCCACCTCCTCCAGCACCCAGCTCCTGAACCAAGCCTCTGGGAGAAAGCACCACTTTACCCTGGGACGCCTTCCTCCAGGTCACCTGCAAAGGTATTCAACGTTCCATTCAATATGTCTTGCTAAAAAGGTTTTCATCACATAAATAATAATAAAATCGGACTCATGTAACATCTGCTATCAGGGCCCCAAGGGTCAGGAGGCTCTGAAAAGATAGGTTCACTCTGTTTCAAGTCTATTCTAGAGCAATAGTCAGGTGCCAATATAAACACTGAAACAGTTCTCTCTTTCTGGAATCATTCCTCCTGTTCATACTGATCATTAAAAGATCCTTCCACAAAGAGAAACTGTTTCAATGTTCATGTGGGCACCTGGATATTGTTCTAAGACACCTATGCTTTAAGCGAAAGTGTGTATATTGTTGTGAATCCTATCAAATATTAATTTTGATTATATTTTTTTTCTACTGCAGCTGCTATTGGGGGCCCTTAACGTTTCTGTGCTCAGCAGCCCATTGTCTCATACTCTGTCCAAGATGAAAACAAAATATTGCTTTAGAGGTTTTTCTTTTTCCTTTCATTATTAGAAATGAATACTAAGTAAAATACTATCAAATTAATCAAATAGATGTCAGTACAGTGTAATGTAGCCCTGTGACCACACTATAACACATGCAACTATTTGCTGGTATTCACAAAAGGGGGACACAGTTAGGATCTTAAACCTGAGCCACTAACTAAGTGGTCACAAAGAACGACAACATGATGTGGAGCATCAGGTAGATGTGTTAAATTCAAGTTACAGCTAACACTTGTTTTACAAAATTTGAAAAAACATAATTCTAGCACTTTATTAGGACATCCTCATGGGTCTTTGGTTATATTAGACTGTGTTTTACCTTTTGACTATTTGAATTAACCCAAAGATGCTCAGTGGGGTGGGGTTGGGTATCTGTCTGGGAAAAACTGTAGAAGTCAGCACTGCTTGATCTTTCCTGAACTTGACAAGAGATGTGATCATGTTTAAGCTTACTGTTCTGCTGAACAACTGATCATCATCATCATCATCATCATCAACAACAACAATTTGTGACACAGCATGAGTTGATACAAAACTTAAGGAAAAGCGGTGAATGTAGAGGAAGAGAGGCAGATTTGTCCTTGATTGCATTCAAAATGTTTTAAGTAAAAATATGCTAAGCTGTATGACTGCACTTATGCACAAATACAGGAGCAGAAGGGGGCCGTCTGGCAGGAAATCAGAGAAACCACGAGTTTTGAAAGGCACAGTCACCACTGATAATATACAGTGTTTATGGAACAGCTTTAAGTCACCATATAAATGTCTTCTTTAGAATGACGTATATATTGGCCAAGCTGTGTAAGTGAGGCAACTGACCGGTATCTGTATTAAAACGGTACATGGACATATCTGTCAGCTGTATGTCATTCACCACCATCATCAAAACACTAAATGAGGAAATATCTTTTGGAAGAGTACATTTCCACACACTTGGAGAATCTATGACAAGAAGCACTGAAGCTGTTCATGGTGGAACAACACCTTACTTACACTTTTTGTAACCAACATTTGCCACCCAGCCATTTGTAACTTATTTGGTGACAGTAATGGAGTCAAAACTCTTTTCAACATATACACTCACCAGTCACCTTTTTAGGTACACCTTGCTAGTAACCGGTAGGACCCCCTTTTGCCTTAAGAACTGCCTTAATTTTCATGGTATAGTAGCAGTTTCTGAAATACTCTGACTAACCTGTCTTGCACCATCAGCCATGCCACATTCGAAGTCACTTAAGTCACCTTTCTTCCCTGTTCTAATGCTCGGTTTGAACTTCAGCAGATCGTCTTGACCATGTCTAAATGCCTAAATTCATTTAGATGCTGCCATGTGATTGGCCGATCAGAAATTTGTGTTTAAGAGCAGTTGAACAGGTGTACCTAATAGAGTGGCCAGTGAGTGTATACATTATATACTCAACGATCTGTGCACACTGACACACAAGCAAACCAGTGTCATGGAAACTGCTGAAAGTTACACCTATTCATTTTAAGTATCCCTACCTGTGGCCGGGGGTAACCAGAGGCATGGCAGGACACCCTGAGACTCTCTCCCAGGCGGACAGCTAGCCTCCTGGGCTCCAGCTGCACCAGTGGAGGGATACATACTAGGCTATTGAGGGGGACCTCCACCAGGCTGAGATGGGAGAGGCGTGGTGGCTCAGTGCAAACCAGCCGACGTTCTGCAGAGCTGAGCAGCCGCTGGCCCTCCTCATCAATCCAGCTCCTCAGCCAGTGTAGAGCACAGTCACAGCGCCATGGGTTGTCTACAGCAGAGCAGAGGACAGGAGGTTAGGTTGGAACCCCTTGATGCTAAGCCAGTGGCGGTCCAAGCCATTGGTGGTGGTGCTAGGAAGATGACATTTCAGTGTACTGAAAGACAATGTTTTGTGAAGAGTAAATAAGGTGTGTGTGTGTATATATATATATATATATATATATAAGGATTGTATATGTATTTGACAGGATGGTTATGAATGGTTTTGGACTGACCTGGATTACAGGTTTGGGAGTAACTATAGAAAGAGAGAGAAATGCATTGACTCCCTAAAGAATAACTGCAGTAAGAATGTGAAATAAACTGATTCAATAAAATGAATTTTTGTGAAAATTCAACAACCAGTGTTTAGTCAAGATGGGTCTACCTGCCTGGTACAGTCTAGGAACCACATTGCTTTAATTTAACCATTAGGTTGGTAGGTTATTGTGATTACCATGGTAACCCAGTCATTTAGAAGTAGCTGTCTCATAACCCAATGAATGTGGTTTTAAGAAAAGTAAAGGTTTTCCTCAGGACCATCCCTAATGTTTTATGTATGTATGTCAGTAATCCAGTCTCACCTGTGATGCGCAGCACTTGCAGGCTGACCAGAGGTCGCAGGGACGCAGGGCCAATAGTGTGAAGATTATTCCTGCTCAGGTCCAGCAGAGCCAGAGAAGTCAAACCAACTAGAGCCTGGTCTGCTAACGTCTCTATACTGTTGTGCTGCAAATGGAGCTCCTGCAGGCGCTGCAGGGACATTAAGGTTCAGGTTTAGGTTCAGTTTTATTGTCATTAAACAATACAGGATTGCAGAATGAAATGCAATTGTAGCCCCCTCAATGCTACACACACAGAAAATGTATAAACAGATATTCACATTTAAATTAGAATATATAGCAATATACAGTGTTGGGGAGTAACTAGTTACATGTAACGGCGTTACGTAGATAAAATACAAAATAAATGTAATTGCAATCCGTTACAGTTCCTAAGAAAAATGTTGGTGTTTACCAGTGGCGGGCCGTGCTTTTCACACCTAGGCCTTCAGTGATGTCCTACTTAGTCCGACTTCAATAAATTCCTCTCATAATACCATCATGTATGACACCACGTGACCACGGCTGGAGAAATATTATACAGAAACACACTTACACGTTGTCGCTTAGTGCTTGCTCATGGTGGGAACGTTGGGTCTTTGTGTGTGTGGAAGTTGGTCTCGACCTGCTCCATGCAATAGAGTGCCCTGAGATAACTTTGTTGTGATATGGCGCTATATAAATAAAATTGAATTGAATTGAAATGAATATGCTATTGGTCTCAGCTTCAGCCGGCCAGCGCCACAGAGACTCAGCTGCCCAGCATCTTGGCCTTTTACCTGCCCAGTGCCACAGAACTGCCACCAGTCCTGTCAGTCAGCGGTCCAGTCGATACCTGTTCGTATTGCAGACTTGGCAATCTGGCCGACATCTATTCCTGTTCCAAGGTCGGCAGTCTTGCCAACTGCTGTTTCGAGTTGGTGACCCAGCACTTTTCCTGAAATGAAGCTGGTCACCAGGTCCTAAGCTGCAGCAGCTAGCCTTTAGTCTAGTTGGTGGCCCCCTGTTTCTGAGCTGTAGCAATCACCAGGTCTCAAGATGCAGCAGTTCCTTATTCCTGAGCTGCAGTGGTCTCCTGTACCTGTGCTGCAGCAATCCACTGTTTCTGAGATGAAGCAGTCACCACTTCCTGAGCAGCAGTGCTAGCCTCAAGTCTGCTAGCAACCAGCATGCACTTCAGTTGATTAGGCTCGGGTCTGTGAGTTTGCAGTATTCAGCTAGCTAGCTGCCTGTTTGTAAAACGAAATGTAATGGATATCAAACAAGTGCTCTAACATGCCTTACCTGTAAGCCACGGAAGGTGTAGTCCAGCAGGCGTGTGATGTCATTTCCTGCCAGATAAAGAATGCGGAGATGTTCAAGTCCCTGAAACATGTCAGCTGTCACCAGGTGGATCCGGTTCCCATTCAGAGCCAGCTCCAACAACTGACCCTGGTTCTGGAAAGAGCCAGGCTCCACTGCTGAGATGGTGTTGTTCTGGAAAAGGAGGACCAAACAAGTCAAGTAAAATGCCTTTACTGCTTTGGTGCTGTTTCATCTGTTTTGATCCTTTTTGACTTGGTTCCATCCATCGAAATAGTGAAATGTGGAGAAATGTGGAGAGGGATTTTTCTGTCTGTCCATCTAAACAGAAAAGATAACATCTGTGATTTTTTAATCCATCATTTGTCTGACAATGTTATAATAATGAAATGCTAAATTGGTAGTTATTTTCTTAAAGGTATTACATTACACTATGTCAGTGTCAAACCACTAAGATATTATATTTTATAAAGTAAACAATACTAAATATTTTTTATTTTTAACAATATATGCTAAATTTAAACACCCTAGAATTAGCCCGATTGTGGTGCATTTGAGACATAAACCATGCTGCATTATGCTGCTTGAAAGACTTCCTTTCTTGCATTACTGAAAAACCTTTTTGGGTCAACACTTACATTTCACTGGTTTGCATGACTACTATGAAGCTTAACCACACTCATAAGCACAAAATATACAATACATATAATATAGATAGTATAGCTGGTGGTTGTAGACAAAAGCTCAGCAGGTCCAAACTTTGCATTGAGGAATTGATAACAAATTAACCAATCCCTGGTTCCTTATGCCCAACCCTGTATGTGTGTGTGTGTGTGTGTGTGTGTGTGTGTGTGTGTGTTTGTTACCTGCAGGTACAAGTAGTGCAGGTGCCTGAGCAGAATAAGGTCCTGTCGATAGATCTGACCAATCACATTGTCCTGGAGGAAGATGGTCTGGATGGAGAGAAAACAAGATGAAAAGGGACAAAGGGAGAGTTTTGAGAGTCTGTACTAGTAAATGTTTCCAAGAACTATGACTTATGGTGGACTCTATGTCATTGGTTCTTTAATTTTGGTATCAGTTAATGTTATCAGTTAAATGACCTGTGTGGATGGAGGAATATGTTTGGGGATGTCCCTTAGGCCGGTGGAGCCACACTCCACAGTGAGACTGTAGCAGCGACAGCTCACAGGGCAGGAAGGAGACGCTCGACTAGGCGTGTGGAGGGACAGGAGGAGCACAGAGAGAAGGAGCACCAACAACACAGCCATCACACCTACAGACAGGTCTGAGGAGGAGGAGAAAACAATCAAGATTAACACTGCATCAACAACTGAGTTTAGCTTTTTGATTGACTGGGTCCAAACATTTTAACACATAAACGTACTTAACACCCACAAAACATAACCTGACAACCAAATGTTGTATGAGTTTTATGACCACTCAACTTGTTAAAGCTTTGAAAAAACACTTAAAGATGAATTACAGATCCCCCAGAACAGGTTAATCAGAGTTGTATTAAATGTAGCACAGGCACATGTTGGGTTACCTCAGAGGGCTTGAGCTGTACAACCTCTACTCCGTGCAGTACAATATTCATAACAAGAATTCACAAGACAAGAAGCCTACATTTTCATTGTTTTCAGTTTGGGGGACCAAACCAAATAAAGTTGGAGTGCAGTAGAGTATTTGTTCCTCTGTATTATTTTCTTTTTTTCTCTTGGAGCTGGATGCCTTTACACCACCACTCAGTGAACAGTTCTGCTGCTGTTTACCTGGAAATCAATTATCTGTAGTGACTGTTATTATGATCATTTGATTAAAGTGAGTACTTTCTGAGCATTTGATTACTTTCAGTTATTTCTAACATTTGACGTGAGCTAAAATTTTTATGGTAAGTGCAGCAGTAAATCCTAGCAGGATACAGCCAAAGAAAATAACATAAAGCTAGTTGAGCAAATGGAATATGAATTACAGTGCCATCAAACATTTCAGCACTGAAACATCCCTTAATTAAAACAGCAGCCTTAGAAAGGTCTAAATTGAAAATATTATTTGAAAATAGAATACATATTGAAGTGAAATATGATAATGATGTAGTGTGTAATTCACAAGAAAATGTAGACTTGGAATATAAAGCACGCCTCAAGAGTGGACAAAAATTACTTTTTTATTTGCACTTCTTTTGTGTATTTTATTTAGTGTATGTTAAATACACTCAGTGACCACTGTATAAGGTATACCTATGAGCTAAATATATGTTTTTGCATTGAGGTTATAGTTAATGGCCACTTTATTAGGTACACTTGTACAACACCACTGAGTATTTAGTGTCAATGTCTTATAATTTGGAGTAAACTGATGCAATTATTACAAATACCATCAATTGTGTCACGTATTGATCAACGGCTTTTATTTCTGACATGATTTCGGCATTTACTTCTGTAATAGAATCCTATGTTTTCTAACGTTTCTATTATGGCACTAATTTAGCGTTTCTTCACGTGTTTTAAATGGGCTTGTGGTCAATGTGCAGGTAGAATCTGTAGCAATCATTACCATTGACCGATACGAACATACAGGAGGCTACAATAGAGCCATGTGCCGTTTGATCTCAGAGAGAAATCGCTGAATATCCAGCTGCAGGCTGCAGGCCACCTTGACACACAGTAAACAATATGATCCAGCACTGTACATGGCCATCGGTGCAAAAACACCTAGCAGGACAACATCGGTCCAGCTGTTTCTATACAACGACATCAGGTTGTTGTTGTTTCATACCTCGTTGAAGAAGGATGGAGAAGACAGTGATGTCTGCCCTGCACGACGCCTTCTTGTTCCTCTTGCTGATATGATGCTAATGATTCAGATGTATTTTCGGTGCTCTACGTATCTGAACGCAGAACAGCGGCTGATGGATGTCCCCACAGTGCGCAGAGCACCGCGGGCCCGTCACATCCTCCGATGGAAACACAAGAGGATCGTGCGACGAGCAGCGGAACATCAGGTGAAGCATCAAAAAACTGCAGGAAGGCCGGACGGTAGATTCTGCAGCACCGAGTGTATACCAGTGTTAAATCCCACCATCCAGCTGTTCATTCTCTGCATCCTCTCATCCAATTAGCCCACGCTGCTGCTCCGAGAACCACGATCACGTCCAGCACCGGCACAAAACCGCACATACACAAGAAAAATGCCAACCCATCACAACCCTAAGCGAAAACCTGTGTTTAAATTTGAACATTTTATACAGTTCAACGTAGAACAACAGGCTGTATATATTTATATTGGGATAAGCTGGTCGTGGTACTGTAGTGTGTACATGTATGCTCTTTGTTTTTGATCAAACTCTGGTGCTGTAGATCTCTCCTTGATTTCTGTAGAAAAAGACAGTGTTTTCTAAAAGAAAGATGAATGCTGACATAAATGTTTGATGTAATGGTATATTTTAAAGATAAAATTGAAAATAACATGCTGTATATCAAAGAAGTATTTATTATCTCTGGAAAATTCCATATTTATAAGAAAACTGGTCATGAACCAAGCCAATCTTCCTGCACTTTGTGAATGGATTTAAACAACAGAGCACCATCTTGTTTGCTTTGTATTGGACTTTAGTATTTGAACAATGCACAATAAAGAAAGTAGTGGTGGTGGTGGTGTGTGATTTATATTGTTAAACACAAACTGACCTAATGTTGAATCTGACCCCCAGCCTCCCTGCCCCCTGATGACACAAGTCAAGCTATGCTGCGAATTGTGTGGGGTCTTCAAACTCTATGTACTATAATAAAGGAACCACTTGATAGCCAGCTTCATGACTCCAGCAATCAGGATCACAGATCTAGCTAGATCTAACTGATGATCTCTCTGCAGAGCGGACCGCACACTGCAGCCAGGTCTCGGAGATGGATGATGGAGGTGTACATAGTTTCTCTAGATGGCATTGCACTGGTCTCCAGCGACACTGTAAGGAATCTTAGAGTTATCTTTGATTAGGATATTTACTTTAACTCTCACATAAAACAAACTTCAAGGACTGCCTTATCAGGCTGCACCAATAAGTCCCTTAAGACTCTCCAGCTGATCCAGAACGCTGCAGCACCCGTATGCAACTAATTGTTCCATAATTTAAATTAATCTCGACATCTCTTCTTTGTCCTCAGCAACTCGTTCATTGAAATCTTGTTCATACTGCTTTTCCAATAGCAGTTCAAGTGACTTGGCAGAAACTCTATTCACAATGGCACAATAACAGCTTTCATCATTAAGGTTGCCATTCCAACCTCCACATGTGCCATTGACTACCCATCCCAATAGGGTTTTGGTGGCAAAGGGTCCATCTCCTTGGCTATTATCAACTTCCCATGGTTCCAACAACTTTGTTTTGTGTTTGTACCAATTAGCAATTCTACTTCAGCATGGATCTCAGGGATGTCAATGTAGAACCGTCTTGTAAGGTTTCCTTTTTTGTTGATGTTTGCTGTACTCACTGGCATTTTTTGGGTGTGTAGACACTTGGAAGACTGAAGTACATTTTTCCATTAAGGCTGGATATTTCAAGTTCATTTACAATGTAAGTTGACACCGATGTCTTCAGGCTCATTGTTAACAAACACAACTGCGATCTTTTCTAAGTCAGATTTAGCTTTTGCATCAAAGCAGAATGTAGATGTTGACCCATTGTCCAAGAATGCATATGTCTGAATCACTTTGTTGCCTTTTTTTTTTGTTGCTTTCGCTTGAACTGGAAGAATAGGGAGGATTCCATTGCTCCCGGCCTGTTTGGCTTCCAAAAGTTTGAGTCAATACAAACGTGTTGTTTACTGTTGGTTCGGGTTGTTTACCGTTGGTTCTGGCATATATGTCATCAGTGTTCAGCGACTTGTCCATTTCTTTCTTAAAGTGAATGTGTGAAGCTGTTTGATACCTGCATTTGCATTCTTCACAATTTTTGCTTAAATGCCTAGTGTTGAGACACCCAAAGCAAACTCTTCTTTCCTTTAAGAAGTTGATCTTTTCATTATGTTTGCTTTTGGCAAAAGAGTGCCCTGAGATAACTTTGTTATGATATGGCGCTATATAAATAAAACAAATTTTAATTGAATTAATAGCAAAGACATTTGTAGCAAGGTTGTCTCATCTCATCTTTGGTTTTACTGTATCCACATTCCTTTTTATATGCATTCCCTTTTCTGTGGGTTGAATATCCCCAAATACTGGGTCAGACAAGAGTTTCACTTTATGTTCCACAAAGCTTACAATGTCACTGAAGTTTGGTATGCGCTTTTGTTTTTCATGAATATCATATGCAATGCTTCTGAATTCCTCCCTCAGTTCATATGGGGTGCCGAATGTAAAAATTTGATAACAATTTTCTAACTGATATATTTTGAATATTTAGCTAACTTTTTTCACATTTAGCAAATTTTCACCCCATTTAAACCACATATGCATGTAAAACCACTTGCTATATGTTATTGTTAATATGTTTATATCTAAAAAGGAAATGATAAATGTTAAATCTAAATATTAAATCTAAATGTTAAATGTAAATCTATATGTTCTAAATATTAAATCTAAATGTTAAATCTAAATAGGTCACCGAGTGTAAAGCTAAATATTTAGAAAATATGCAACAAGCCCAAGTCTCCTGCAATAGGCGAGCCTCAAACAGTGTGCACAGCTCAGCCGACACCACTGACGAATGGTGAATCAGTAGGTGAAAGCGGGTGAAAGGACCCAGACATGGCAGGTCCAGCTAGCTACCACTAGCTAAATTATCTAGCTAGCTAACGTTTGTCAGTGTAACTCAAATGCTAGCTAAGGTTTTGTGATCCTGTGGCAGAAAATCGCGAAGAAGAGCCAGATTCTCCACGGATCCTCACCACACCGTCATAAACTTATACACTAAGAAAGAAATCAAATGAGTCAAATAGAGTTCAAAAGTGAATAGAGTTTACTGAAGAAACAACTAATACAGCAAACATTTGTGTGTTCATGAAGAGACCGCCACACACAGAACATGTCTTTACTTTTATACACTTGTAGCATTGTGGGAAAACCACAAGTCTGAAGCAAGTTACCTCATTATGGCCTTGAAGATGTTAGGTTGCTTTTCATTGTACCCTGCCTTCAACTTCATGAGCTTTATCTTTTGGCCATTCTCTGTTTGCCAGAACATAATTGTGTATCAATGTCCAGTAACTTCATGTGCTTTTCTTCCCCCTCCCAGACCTATTGGCCCTGATATAGTAGATACTTTCTTAAAAAGTGTCTACTCCCCATCTTCACACAGTAACATAACAGTGCATGAATTATATTTTCCCACATAATTCCCCCCTTTGGGACTCCCAAGTCCCACTCATCCCTACAAGAAGGAGGCTAAAATATTTATACTGATGTGCTAAGAATCATCATCATTACTGTGTTCAATGACTATATTGTAAGACCCTTCAAAAAGCAAAACAAACCATCATTCTTCTAACCTACTTGCGATAGTGGAGTCAGTCTGTCCAGTGAGCAACACAACTCTATCTCAGGAGTCACAGCCACATGCTTAAGAAAATAATGTGTCTGCAGTGAAATCCACCATCACAAGAGTACACCCTGGAAAACCTCTCCTCCCTGTTTGGCAGGGAGTGAGTAAAAGCCAGACTGTACCTGTCTCCCTCACCAGGATGCAAGAGAAAACCTTTAGCCAGGAAGGGAAAACTCTTGAACCCCAGTGCACAAATAAAGTAAAAATGCTACATAATACAAAATCATCTGTCACTTGGTGCTCATGCAAATATTTCATACCGTACAGTGCATAAAATCATGTGCCCTTGTAATATACCATTGAGTGTGCATTAAAGTATGCTTATACATTGGTGAAACAGTGTGTATGACTCTTAAATCAATTACATGAGGTTAGCACCAGTATCTTATCTAACCATTATACTGAGAATATATACTGATTATTCTAAGCTACTGAAATTGTAACCTTCAAGTTTCAACTCCACCAACTCATCACTTCAGTTATTCCCTCTTCACGACTCCTCTCCCTTGGAGTCCCACCATGGTAGTTTATTTTTGTTATGATCCCTGATTTTTGGTTCCCTCGTATTTTGGTATTTCCTGTCTGTCTCCCTGTGCCTTCCTGTCTTTGTCTGGTTCCCTCCTTAGTTGATTACCTTCACCTGTGTCTTGTCACTCACCTGTGTCTGATCCTTTCGTTACCTTACTTATATATAGTGGCCCCTTCCCTTTGTGTGGTGTCGGATCATTGTCTTTGTCAGTTGTTGGTTTTTGTCGTCGCATTCGTATGCTCCATGCTCCATGCTCCATGCTCCATGCTCCATGCTCCATGCTCCATGCTCCATGCTCCATGCTCCATGCTCCATGCTCTTTGCTCCATGCTCTTTGCTCCATGCTCTTTGCTCCATGCTCTTTGCTCCATGCTCTTTGCTCCATGCTCTTTGCTCCTTGCTCTTTGCTCTTTGCTCCTTGCTCTTTGCTCTTTGCTCCTTGCTCCTTGCTCCTTGCTCCTTGCTCCCTGCCACCAGCCACCAGCCACCTCCTTTTGGTTTGTACATATTCCCTGTTTTTTGGTATTTTGTTTTGTGGTTGTTTAATAAATCCTCTGTTCTGTGACTGCCGGTCTGCATCTGGGTCCTTTTCCCGCTGCCTCATGGCTAACGTTGACAATTTTTGTTTTGGACCAATTGGGGTACCGAAGACCATATCCTAAAATAGCCAACGTAAATGCCAAACACCAGCAGTCCTTTTTAGAGATTTCAAATCTTGTTCTTCACCCGTTGTGGCGGTTTGCAGAGTCTGATTACTAATGATGACTAGATGAGCACACAGGAGAACCCTTCTGAATAAGTTATCTAACAACATTCTACAGCATTTTAATACAACCACATGGAATAAAAGCAAAATGACACTAAAGACTTGATATTTCTTTATCTTTTAGAGTTTACAGTCCAGTGCAGGAGGAGACAGTTCAAAGGTAGACCATGTTGGTTAAGGGATCACCACTAATATATTTCCCACTAACCTACACTATATTACGTTTAGAGATGAAATTGTTACTGCTAGTGTTGAAAGGATTTAAACTGTCTGTCCCACCTGTGTGACCTCAATCGGAGGATCCCCCTAAGGATGAAATTCAGCCTTCTGGATCAGCTCTACCTCCCATTTGGCTATAACCCAAAGAGATTTTTCTGTAAAAAGTTGCGCTAACTCCATTTTATTGCAGATGGATTAACCTGCTAATGTGCTGTGGTCTATTGTCCAGGGACAATGTCTTCCTTCACTCTGTTAGGGACATAATCAAAACACTTTGATTTAGTATCAGGGGCAGGTCTCATTTTATGCCAATTTCATTTATAGTCAAATCACAACACATTCTCACTTCTGCCATTATCATCGTTAACCATTAAGACCATCCGTATGTATGATGTTCTAATACTTATGCCACCACCTACCAGGATACCATGACATTCTGTTGTAGTGTCTGATCTCTTGACTTGTTTTTAGTATCATCTGTGTCACTAGTTACCTTCTTAATAACATCATTATCAGTTGCCTGCAATTTGGTCAGCATTACATGTTGTCCTGCAGTGGTCGCTACTGTCTTTGACATTGACATTCACAGAAAGGAATTCAGAGTCCAACTCTATATTTCAGCTGAAAGGACAGAGATCCATACGCCATGAGCATATGAAGCCGAAGGTCCGATGTAGTCATATACTTTTAACTTCATAAACACGTAGCAGCATAAGAAAAGATATCAAGTCAACTCTATCCCACTTTCGTCCATCTGTCTCACTGTTCTCACCCTGGGATAAGAACACAGGTCAAACTGTTTTTAGTTTCCCAAGCAAGTTGTCTCCAGTTTTTAATCAACCTGATGTTGTCTTTTACGACAGAGATGACACTGACAGAAATTATCTAAGTGCAGAGAGTACACATCATCAGACATTCATGTACAGTTATTAAAGCAAAGCATATTAAATCATAAGAAATATAATAGAGACATTTTGCCACCTCAGCATTACCTTACTCCGTAGAGATATCTGATTCTGGAGCTGCAGGTGTAGGTGCTCTTTCAGGTGATGTGATCAGCTCTTCCTCACCTGGTGGAGCTTGCTAACCTTTGCAAATCGTCTGTCTTCTTGTGGTGTTCGCTCTGCATCTCTAACTTTGCAGCAATGATTTAAGTAGAACCAAACGGTCTTAATTTCGACTTTAAGAGCTGTTGGTGTTGTCAGAATCACCTTATACGGTCCTTCCCTTCTGGGCTTGTTCCACTTTCTCTTGAAACCTTTCACATACACCCAGTCACCAGGCTGTAATTGTTTGTCGCTCCAATGTCGCTCCTTTCACCTGTTGGTTTATGGACTTGTGTACAACCGTTAAGTGCTGCACATATTTGCCCATCTCTTGCTCAAGTTGTTCCAATGGAGGGCCATTGTATGGTCCTCTGAGATATGTTACAGGCATAGGTCGTCCAGTAAGCATCTCATGTGAAGTTAAATGCGTTGTGCAGTTAGTCTGCGTTCTCATGTCCATTAATGCTAATGGCATGCTTTGTATTCTGATCACTTCCCCCCTTGCACAATAGTCTTAACCATGTGCAGTTTTAATTAGAATCTGTAGCAAAGCTGTCCTGTTTGTGGTCCATCATTTTGCTCAACCGCTCCTCTTTTGAGCCATACACTATATTCATACACACCAGCTGCCGCTTGTGCCTGAATAAGTGAGGCTACTGGTACATACTACTACTGGTTAAACTGATGAAACAACAGCTGCTTTTCTGGCTAATTCATCTGCCATGTTGTTTCCTTTAGCAATCAAAGTGTTCGTCTTTTGATGAGCTGGACATTTAATAATTGCCACTGCCTATGGAAGATGAATGGCCTCCAACAATTTAGCTATTGCCATCCCATAAGTAATGGATGTTCCATCCGCTCTTTGAAATCCTCTCTGCTTCCATGTATTTCTATAAAAATAACAAACGCCAATATGCATATGCAGAGTCTGTATAGATGTTAACATTTCTTCCTGCTGCAAGAGTGCATGCAGCTGTTAATGCTTTGATTTCTGCCAATTGCGCTGAGCACAGCTGGAAAACACTGTGCACCTGCCTTTTTCGTCACAAAAACATGAACCATCAACAGTGTCAAATCTGCAATAATGGGCTCTGTGTGCATATCTGCTCGTGGTTTAAGAAATGCATCAGTGTCTTGCATTAATACTGCATTAGCATATCCTGCTTGTTCTGCAACATACAAATTAAATGGCTTGCCATAATCTGGTGTTCCCAAAGCTGGAGCTGTTTGCATATCTACTTTAAGAGCTTGAAATGCTGCTCCAGACTCTTCTGTCCACTGTAACTGGGTTGATTTATCAGTCTGCCCTGTTGCTTAAACCAGCGCTCTCATTAGAGCTGTTTTAGAATCATAATCACAATGGTTTTGGTGCCTGTATTATGGTTATCAACTGAGAAGGAGCAATTCATATTTTGTCTCCACTGAACTTCCTTTACAAATACTCTACTTCTTTTTGACAAAATTGTAGCTTGTCTTTATTAGCTTTATGTCCCCCTTCTGCTAGCGCTGTCAACACTGTCAATGATTCCCTTTGACATGGTTCTTGGTTTGGGCTACAAAGCAACAAATCATCCACATATTGTTGTAAACCACATAAGTGAGTCTTATGAGTCACATAAGCCTTGTGGCGTACGGCTGTATGTGTATTGCTGACCCTGATATGTGAAAGCAAACAAATACTGTGAGTCTGGATACAACAAAACACTAAAAAAGACTGAACATAAATCAGTCACTGTGTACCACTGAGTGTCTGGTGGAATGTTTGAGAGCAAAGTG